>VWZX01009565.1:1970628-1980885 GCA_013399015.1 Galbula dea
GGGGTGGGAACCGGTAGGCGGAAGGGGGACGGGCAGGGTGGGCCGAGCCGCGCCGCGCCCGCCCGCGCCTTTTGTGCGGCGCCCTCCCAGCCTGTCAGCGAGGAGGGATAGGTTGTTGGCGGGGGAGGGAGGTTGCTGGGGTGCGTGTGTATGTGAGTGATTGCGCTGGGGTCCGTGTGCCTCTGGGCTTGGGAGCCCTCATGCCCCTCCTGGGGAGCCAAGGTGCGAGAGGCTTAGGCAGCCGGTTGTTGCGGAGGGGCTGAACCTGTGGGTACATTCAGTCTGTACAGCGTGAGGCAGGAGAGCGAGCTGTGGGTCCGGCAGCAGGTAACAACTGCAATCTGCCAGGCTCTTCGCCTGAACTCGGGAGTCCCTCTGACAGGTGTAAGGGTACATCTTCTTCACACGCTCAGGCCCAGCCATCTTAAGCTTGGCCCAAGTGTTTGTCTCGGTGTTGTTTCCAGCCCAAGGACAATCCTCTCTCCCATTGTGGCAAAAGTCTGTACTTATTTTTTTTCCACTCTGTGAAACAGGCAACTCTAGACTTCACCTGAGACTTTGCTCTGCATTTGAAAAACAGTTCTCCATCGGCACAATAGTGAGTGGCCTTTCAGGAGAGCAATGAGTTTTACTACCAGCTGCATCTGCCTTGCCAAGTGTCATTCTGGCCTTTTATCTTGCAGCTCTTGTACAGATCAGTTGTTAGACAGCTAATAAAACACACCAGGAGTTATGCCATTGGCTCCTACCTGTGCAGGTCTAAATGCTCTGCATCTGCTAGATCTAAAATGCCAGCCTATGTGTTCACTTTGGAGATAGGCTCCTGGACCCTGCACTGCTGTCACCACTTCAGCCATTTTGAGAGGTCACATTGCACCACTTTTCCAGCACAGATCTTTCCCTTCGTTTACAGACCAATTATTTTCTCTGGTTAGTCATGGCAGAAAGACTGGATCTGAAGGCCATGTGAAGTCCTTTAGAGCTTCCTGCTGGTTTAAATCACACTTGCCTGTCCACAGTTACTAGGAATAAAAGGGCACCCTCTTCATGGATGCTGCAAGAAACAGGGCAATGGTTCCTACCCGAAGAGAAACAGCCCCCCTGTTTTGGATCCTGGCAGAAACTGACCCTTCTGAGAAAACTTCTGGTCATCTCAGGCCAACATGACTTTTTAAAGTAACTAAAATTTACTCAGTCACCCAAACAAGCACAATCTGCTGGGTTGCTTCAACATGAAAACTTCTGCTGATTGCATGGCTTCTGAAATTAAAGTAAGGTTATTCTTATCTTTCCTTTCATGTATGTCACAAAAGCAGAGATGTTTGTGTTCAATAAGGGTAAAATCAGTGAAAAATATATCCACTGTGAGTGTAAGCAGATTGAGGTTAAAGAGAACATCACACAGGGTAAACGTCTTGGACAGTTGTATGCAAGGCAACATACTGGCTGGGAGAAAACCACTTTGTCAGCATTAGCTATATTCCCCCAAGCAAAATCGTACTGGTGACTTGCCTGTTCCTCAAGTAACAGGGAAAAAAAGTTAACCTGTTGATGAAAATTATATTCCACAGTTATGAGATACAGTCCAATGAACCCACACCAAGATGGAATGAAAAACTGGAACCCTTTGGGGTTTTTTTAAGAATTGGCAGGCACATATTTTATCCTTGAAGATGTAAGCAGAAGTCTCCCACGATGGAAAAAAAAACCTGCCATGAGCAAGGAGGTGTTGTCAGCCTATCTCCTGGGGAGTAACTCGATTTATGATGTGGAAGCAAGCAGGAAGAATTTGCCAAGGTGGTCTGGAGCCCCAGGGAAGAGAGGCAGGATGCGTCCCGCCCTGTAAAAAAGCAACCCGTACCACGAGGGACAAAGAAACACCGCTGGGCAGCGTCGTCCCCGCTCAGCTCAGCCAGCCCCAGCCGGGAACACCCGAGGATGCTGCAGGGGAAAAGGTGCCTTGTGTTTGCCGCTGTGAGGGAATGAGGAGGCTGGGGAAGCCCTAACTTCTCCGGCCTCGCATCTGTGTTCACCTTGGCCATTGTGTCTTTTTAAAGTATAGATATGGACCGCTCGGCTCCGCTGAATCGCTTTTGAAGATGTTTTGTACCAAAAGAAACGGCAATGCGGCAGCACTTTATTGCAATATAATACGCTGGGGGAAAAAATAGAAGGGGCTCATTATTGTGGTTGATAAACATAGGAAAAGCACATGCCTGACCTTTCATTTGTACAATTAATTGTTCCAGCAGAAAGAAAATGAGTCTTAATTGTGCACGGCTTCCTAGAGGATCAGCTGTGTGTGCCCCTCCGTGCTCAGGGAAAAACGCTGCGAAGTTTTCCTTAAGGCTTTTACTTGCCGCTGGGGTAGGGACAAGAAGAAAGGAAGATCGCTATATTCCTTACACACACACACCTGCCAGTTCTGCCACAAAGAGAAGTAATATTGAGCTATAACACTATTTAAGGAACCTGCAGCACTTCATTCAGTTCTGTAAAACGAGCATGCGTTTTCGGTGCTATTTAGTGTCTATAATAAGGAAATATTTTATAATGCACAGTCAAATCCCACTTCAGAGATCAAGGGTTAGCCCAAACCAGCACCTTAAACCTGCGTTCTGAATTTGACTGTTAAATTGCGTTGATAGCAGCTGGTGGTCCCGGTTAGGACCAGTATTTCTCAAGCCCTGTGCCGGTACCCAAAGGGTGCGAAGTCTGCGGGTTCCGCAAGGGGTGGTTACTGGGTCCTAACGCAGGAATCTCGGCATCCAAAGCCCCTCTCCGGAAAGGAGACTCTTCAGTCCGTGGCAGGGGACATCACCCATGGAGAGTAGAGGAACTAGGCGCTGGTCCCCACCCCCGCCGCGCCGGGAGGTTACGGATCGGCTTGGGGCTGCGGGATGGACCAAATTTCTCTCACAGCACTGAGAGTGACAACCCCAGGGGGCTGAAGCCCGCGGAAGGCTGAAGTTTTGCTTCTTTCAGAACCGCCGGAAAAGTCCTTTTGTCTGGACCCGACTAATGATTGATAACCTCCCGGCACCGATCCTGCCCTCGGAATCGCCCCCGGGAGCCGCAGGTTGGAAAGGGGATCGGTCCCATCCCGTGTGGCAGATGAGATCCCGCCCCGAGGGTGACAGTCTTAAACGCCCATCTTACCGATACCGATTTTTAATCTCTAAATCACAAAGGGACACATTCTGTGCTCCTTAATAGAGCACAACGCCCATTGACTTCTATCCCATTGGCTTCAATGGGAGTTTCGCTCCATTAAAGAGTAGAGAATTTGGCCTAAACTGACCGCAATAATTTTGCTGCCGGTAATGGACCTTCAAAGCCGTCTCTAATTAGCCGACGAGCAAGAATCGTTAAACACGCTGTAGAATTCAGCCTGTGCTACATGGGGGCTGCAGAACAGCTGAGCAGTTCCGTTCAGACCTGAAAATGCTTAGAAACCATGTTTAGATATAACAGCAACTTCTGCGGACAAGAGTGTCTGATGAGTCACTTCATAGCTACTGCGTTAGCTTTCGAGCAGGAGAAAAGAACGCTCTGAAAAGTTACGGAAGATTTGATCATACATTCAGCTTCCTCCTTCCTCCCCCCTTCCCGCTCCCAAAGATGCATTTAAAAGAATCATAGTATACTGTGCTCCTTCTATTTATCAAATATATACCAAATTAGTTGTGTTTACCCACAAGCCGGAGCACTCCTAATGAGTTATGCTAAATCCCAGAGTGCCTCCGAGCAGTGACTAGCTGTATTTTGGGCTGGGATGAGTCTCACTACGATCTGATGCCTTCAATTCTAGCTTTCTGGGTAGCAGTTTTCTCAGTACGAGGGGATGGAGAGGGAAACGCAACAGAAACAAACTCAATCCGCTTTAGCTGAATTCATCTGCAAAGGCGCTTTCATTACACGACAGTCCTGCCAGTCGGGCGCATAATCTCCTTCCTCAATTCTGCACCTGCAGATCCAGCCCCGTGAAGAAAAATCCCGAAAAGACTGTTGTTTAATAGCCTAATTCTTAGGGGTTTATACACGTACATTTAAATCCCTGCAAACTGTCTATTACCTGTGAATTTCAGTTTGGAAACCAGCATTTTCTTCCTGAGATAAAATATTTAGCCAGTGAGAATGGCGCATAGGCTTTCTATCCTTCAAGGTGAAATGCGGCAAGAAAAAAATGTAATTGTTAAAATACCATCAACTTCTAAGGACAGTCCGTAAAATCTCGAAGAACTAACCTATATGAGAGGAAAACCTCTTGAAATATCTAGGCATATCCAGCATATTAGCCATCTATTTTTTTTAAATGGTCTCGGAAGTTTTGGTCAGTATTCTAGGCAAAATATGCTCAACAGATGATAGTGGAGATGCAGCCAGAAAACAACTCCAGCTATTTAAACTGCCAAATGAGACATAAAGCCGCATTGTAAAAATCATCTGGAAAACAGGTTTTCCTATTGAAGTCTCTATGTGTTAATTACTGTGATCTGGACGAGCTCTGTATCTAAACGCCTGGAAGCCGACTTTCACCCCGCATATGTAAATGAAGAAAGTGCTGAATCTAAGCCAGAGGGTTCATGTTCGGATTCATTTCCGTGCATGCCTAGACACTAATATGTGTTCATGTAGGGTTCGTACAGTACGAGGTGTTATTTCCTTATAAAGAAACACCAGGTCTCGCTTTCCATTCTCCTTACAAAATTATTCGCATTATTTATGCTACATTGAGCGATCTAATTTCTTCGTGATAGTCAGCTAATTGCTCTGGCAGGTAATTAGAAGCGGTTTACAACGCAAAGGGCTTTTGCGGTGCCCCTCGGATTATTAAGTTGCTCTGTAAATTATACCATATTTGCCGAAGAGAGGGAGGGGGAAGGGGCTGACGGTCTTTTGAGAAGTTCTTCTCCCGAGATCAGAGCTGAAACACGTCCCCGTCCCCCCAGCACTTAAAAAAATGAGTGGAGGGGGCTCTTCCAGGGCTCGGAGTCGAATTATTCTCAAGCACGCGATCTGAAGCCCATTTTGTTCGTGCTCACTGGTCCAGAATAACTTGGCCATAATGGCCGGGAATGGGCCAGGTCTGCAGCAAGCTTCCTGCGCCCTGGCAGCATACAGCAGGCATGTGGGAAAAGAATGGCTTAAATGGGGACATCTGTTCAGTGTTGCTCATCTCGCTCCTGCGGCCAGGTCGGGTTAAGAGAATAACCTGTTCGCTACCTTGCCTCCTGCCCGCTGCTCGCCTGCCTTCCCTGCCGCTCTCATCCAGTTAATAAGGCTGCTGGGGGGGGAGGTGGAGGTGGCGGCGGGAGGTGGGTGACCTAATTGCTCTGCCATATAGGCAAATAACGACAGGGAAAGGTGGCAGCTACATTGTAAAAGGAACAATAAATATATCAATATTAGGGTCTCCCAAGTAAGATAGCAGGAGTTCTGCACTCCAGAGGAGGCTGCGCTGCACCTTAAGTGCGCGAACCGACGTGGGCAAACCCTTCCTCGCTCGGTGCTCCGGAGGTATGTCTTTCACGAAGGACCAAGGGCTCTTCTACTTCGGAAACGGCAGCAAGATAAGATTTTTTTTTTCCCAGACTGACACTTCTGTGCAGTTGGCAGAACAAAGAAATAAATAAATACATCCATATTTGTTTCCACATAAGTGTAAGGCTTTCCTTTTCCTCTATGTTCTGTGCAGACTGTAGGGTTTGTACGTTATGTATATGTCTATCACTCCCACATATATACATAGGCATACGTATATATATATGTATGTTTATTTATTTACGTTTATATATAAATGGCATGTATTTCGGGGCATGACCCAGCTTTAAGCAGCCTATCTAATGGGAACATCCAGTCTTGCACACCGATTTTTCAAACCTTTACTGTACCTTGTCAGCCATTTGTAAAGCTTGTACAATGATTTGAACACATGTGTGGTTAAACCATCGGACCCAGAGCAGCTCCTAGATTATTCGTAATTAAACACAATTCCCAAAGTAACATTTATCTTCCCGAAACTGCGATTGCAATTGTCAACCGTCTGGAGGAGACGCGGGGTAATCTGGAAGCATTACCTCCTCTCCTAACGGAGCAGGATGAAAAGAAATCAATACCGCTGAGGAGAAGAATTTAGTAGTTTTTAACAGTAAGTGGTGCCTGGGAGAAAGTGATATATAATAGGAAAAGCAGATAGAAGTTTAAACAAGTCTGTTCGAGAAAGACGGCAGCGCCTGGCTCCGCGGGCGGCTGCGGAGGCTCCGCGCTCTGCCCTCCCGGTGCTCCCAGCTTGGGAGCTCGCTCTGCCCTCCGGTGCCTCCCGGTGTTTACATGACCGCCTAGGAACCGCCGGTGTGAGCACAGATGTAACATACCGGGGGGAGGGGGCAGGGAAAAACAGGGGAGAGGAAAGGGGAGATGCGGTTCGCATCTGGGAGCACACCAGCATTGTGAACAGAGTGAGTGAAGGTGCCTCTTCCTCTCCCTCCCCAGGCATGCACACACCGGGATGTCCACGACATCTTCCCGGGCTAATCTAATTACAGGGATCTTTCAGAGGCGCAGACAGCTTGCCTTTCTTTTTTTTTTTTCCCTTTCTTTTATTTTTTCCCCTCTACACAGAGCCAGATACATAAATAAATAAATAAATTCCGAAAGACATCGGTGTAAATACCCTCCAGCGGTTGCGAGTAGGCAGGTTGGTGTGTGCCCTTTCCAAAGTGGTTCGAGGAGAAGCCCAGGCTCTTGCCGGACATCTCTCTCCCTGCTGCCTGCGCGGAGAAGCAGCCAGGCCGCGCAATGCTGCGCTCTGCTCCGCGGCCGCTCTGGGAAACGCGAGGAGGACATCGGGAGGGGGACCCCGACATGGTTAGCAGGTATCTGCAGCAGACACGTTTGCACTGATGGAAAAGATAAAGGCGGTAACCGGCGCAGAAATAGATGCAAGCACACAAGCACTGCCCCCACCGGGTGCCCGACTGCGAGTCCCGGTCAGCGAAACTAACCGGTGAGGCAGTGAGAGAAACGTCCCAGATAAACCACAGCAAGGCAAAAGTGTGAATGGAGGTTAAAGAACGACACTAATCACACGCTTTTACTCAGTGACCGCCAGGCACCGCACGTTCCTTTCTGACTAGTGAATGGTTTATTTCTTTTACGCGCTATTCCCTTTTCCTCTCCACATCCAAGCCTAGCACAGCGGAGCCTGTAGAGTTGCTCGTCACCCTCCGGTAAAGCTTCCAGGTGAAGGTGGTGTGTGGAGAGGACACCTCCTGTCCCTCACCTCCCCAGGGACAGTGGGGGCTACGCGGTAGGAGCAAACCCGGGGGGAAAGCGGCGGCTTCTAGAGCACGGAACCCTGGGAAGGGCGAGGGCAAAACCTCGTCCGGGGGCTTTTCCCTGTGCAGAGGGGATCTGGGAGCCGCTGGGCGCAGAGGAGCCAAGGCTCGGTTCTCTCTAGGCTCAGGATCCGTGCAGGGGGAAAGGTGAGGTGTAAATTCAGCGCAAGGCTGCATGCAGTGCGCAGTCAGGTTAATCTTTCCAGCTACGCCTTTTCAAGGAGCAAAGACGTCTCTTTCCCCGAAGAGAAATCTCCCCCCTACACACCAGTACAGCACACAGGGAGCCCCGGTATAGCGCTCTGTCCACCCCCCTGATCGCTGGCCTTAGAGAGGAAGGTCGGGAGTTTTCCAAGAAAATTTCCCCTCACCAGAAAGGTTAGAGACAGCCATCCTTGTGGCTAAAGTACCGAGATTGCTAATGTATATTGTAGACACAAGATGTTAGGTAGACTTGAGCAAGTTGTTCCCAGGATGTAAATTAGGTCCCAAAAGCTGTTGTCCAAATCGAAGAAACAGAGAAATTAATCTGGGAGACTATCCATCATAGCCTGTAATAAAGGGAGCGACATGGATGAGACAGATGATATGATTAAGGAGCTGTGGTCGTTTTAATTAACTTTTTGCTGTCCTGTAATGATCAAACTGGTCAACAGACCCGGTCAATAAGCATGTTAATATCAAACAAATAAAACCAGGGATGATTAAAAACCTCCTGGTTTATTAAATTTGAAATTCAAATGAAATTTATGCTGTAGATGCATACAGAATGCTAATAGATTTTAGCTTTATTGAGAGTGGATCCCACAGGTTTTCAAGAAACAGCACGAACATTTATCTACTCCCGTACATTAAACTTCAAATGGGGGGGAAAAAAAAAGTTTTAATTAATTTCGAGAAAACCTCTCCTTGCTGGCTCCCCACCTCGTCCCCACCTGCATATTATGTTGATGTACGGCACCCTTAAGTGCAGTGGTCAATAACGCAAATGCAAACAAAATTGTAAGCTTCCTTAAATCCTTTGCCCAGCAGGCAATGTATACAAAGGGAGAAGGCTACAGATGTTTCCGTGGCGAATTCAGAGATCAGCTCACCGCTCTCAAAGTTCAGAAGCTGATGCTTTTCCAGTTTCAGGGAAATTATCAGAGTAGCAGCAGATACCACTGACAGGAGTTTTGTCTTAGCTTCTGATGCATTATTTGCCTTTTCCCCTCCCTTTCTATTGAGTTTCCTTGTAAAGACTCCCATGACTATTTTCACAACGAGTTTTTAATAATTTCAACACGGTGCTACTAAAAGAAAAGTACACTGAAAACTAAAGAGTTTCGTCCCCAAATAGAAAGAGTCAGGACAAGCATCGGAACACAGAAACACGAACAAGACCAAGAAGAGACACGTTTCGTCTGGGTAGACAAGTGCAGACAAAATGCGGATCCGAATGCGAATGGAAGATCCACCGGCGAGGCTCTCTTAAAAAGAGATATATATCACTAAAGCCTTCTCCTTCCCCTATGGATGGCAAAGTGTCTCAGACTTTCTGGGGCTGAAAGGAATGCGTGTCAATCTTTTTACCTAACCTGGCACACCGCACAAATACGATTTTCTCTTCCTCTAAAATATAATGTTCACGATGCTTGTTTTACTGTTACGCTTACCGATCTATGTCTTAATAGTTCCTCTCCACTTCCAGCAGATAAAGGAAATAGAGTTAAAAAGTTAATAAGCATTCACATAAGGGAGTATCTCCGGGAAATGTTCTTCCCCTCTTCGTGGGTGATAGTATTGATTAAATTAAACCCGAAATTCAAACAAGTGTGCTCTAGGTCTGTAAAATGAATATCATTATAGAAGGACACCACAGCAATGAAGTTAATTCTTTTTTATTTGTTAAACGGAGTTCCCTCCTTCCCCCACCCCTTCCTCCTTCTGGGCTGGCCTGTCACGCCTTCTCAACAGGCTAAAATCATTCAGAGCAGCTCTCGGAGAGAAACGCGACATTTATGGTAACCGCCAGCCTTCGGAGAAAGAAAGCACTTCATTAATTTACTTCACTCATACTTCAAAGTATGATAATGTACGTTACCCCCTTGATCAATAGATATGATGTACAGTCAATATCCCCAAGACACGGAAACTGGTCAAAACCGAGGCCAGGAGAAGGATCAAAACAAACTCCCACGAAGCAAAGCTCCGTGAGGAAAACCCGTGGGGGTGAGCGCACCTGGGCGAGCAGGGCAGGGCTAGGGCGACCTCAGAGGGCAGCTCTCTCCACGCCGCTGCACACTGAGGACTCCTCTGCCCTTCCCTGCAGCTGCCTGGCGCTGGGCGAGGAGCTGAGAGGAGCGAAGCGAGCATATCCGACCCCCGGCTACTCTGGGACTAGGCGGCGGGGACTGCCCGGCAGACAGCCCCGGCTGTGCCGGAGCTGCTCTGGTGGGCTTCGCCGGGGTTGCCCTCCTCAAAACTCCTCCACATACCTCCAGCCAGGGCACTGCCGCCCAAAATCACGCCAGCAAGGGCAGGGGTGGGGGATGGCGACAGCAGCCAGCAGTCGCCTAAGGTACCTCCTCCCCCCACCTTAGCTGCGACAAGAAAAGGGAGAGAGAACTGTCGGAGGGGGAGTGGGGACCCCGCAGGGAATAAGATTAACTCTGAGATTACGATGATATAAAAAATTCAAACAAATGTAAGCAGCTAAAAAAAACCCCAACCAACCAACCAACAAAGAAAAACAAACAAAAAACCCCTCCAAACAAACAAACAAAAAAACACCCCAAAAACCTGCGGTGGGTGATGGAAAGGGGTGGCCGGGATGGAGCAACCCGACCCGGGGTGAGGGGACTCCTGCGGACCGTGGCCCGCGGCGCTCGGCGACGTGACTGCGTGAGGTCATCATCGCCGTCGAGCCCCGCCGGTG
>VWZX01009565.1:1981655-2149046 GCA_013399015.1 Galbula dea
TTAATTATCGTTGGTACGTAAATGAAGGTTATTTTAAGGGGGGGTTTTTTGTGTGTGTATTTTTTTTTCTAATTATCAATAATGTGATAATCTCCAATTGTATATTTAAGAAAACAGTTTTAGTGGCCTGAGGGACGGGAACCGGTCAGGTCCCGGGGAAAGGGAACAGGCTGAAACGTAGCTGCCGCCGTGCCGGGGGCATCTTTAAAGCTACGGTAACAGACGCAACTTTTCCCCCTCTCTTTTTCTCTTCCCCTTTTTAACCCTTCCCGAGCTCCTCCGTGGGAGGACGGATGGATAGTGAAAAAAAACCCGGAATGCGCTTGGAGACCGAGCCGCGGTGCCGGCTCCGGGGGAGGGGATCCCCCTGAGGGAGTCGCGAAACTTTGCGCCCGGGGCCGGGCGGCGGAGCGGGGCCGGGCGCGGGGCGGTGGCGGGGCCGCTCCGCTCCGTCCCTGACACCGGCGGGGCGGCCCTCTCCCCTCTGTGCCCGCAGGAGGAACCGCGGGTAGGCTCCACGCCTCTGGCCATGCTCGCCGCGACCTGCAACAAGATCGGCAGCCCAAGCCCCTCGCCGTCCGCCCTCTCGGACGGCGCGTCCTCCTTCGGCAAAGGCTTCCACCCTTGGAAACGCTCCTCCTCCTCGTCCTCGTCGGGCAGCTGCGGGGCCGTGGGCTCCGGCCTCCCGGGCTTCGGCGTGGCGGGCGCGACGCGGAACGGCTCCTCGGCTGCGGCGGCGGCAGCGGCCGCGGCGGCAGCCGCCCTGGTCTCGGATTCGTTCAGTTGCGGAGGCTCGCCGGGCTCCAGCGCCTTCTCCCTCACCTCCAGCAGCGCGGCGGCCGCTAGCTCGCCCTTCGCCAACGACTACTCCGTCTTCCAGGCGCCGGGCAGCGCCGGCGGGGGCGGTGGAGGCGGCGGTGGCGGCGGCGGCGGGTCGGCGGGACAGGAGGCAGCGGCGCACCAGCCGGTCTTCATTTCCAAAGTGCACACGTCGGTGGAGGGACTACAGGGTATCTACCCGAGGGTGGGCATGGCGCACCCCTACGAGTCCTGGTTCAAGCCCTCGCACCCGGGGCTAGGCGCCGGCGAGGTGGGTTCGGCGGGCGCCTCCAGCTGGTGGGACGTGGGCGCCGGCTGGATCGACGTGCAGAGCCCCAACGGGGCGGCCACGCTGCCCGGCTCGCTGCATCCGGCCGCCGGCGGGCTCCAGACCTCGCTCCACTCGCCGCTGGGCGGCTACAACTCGGATTACTCGGGCCTGGGCCACTCGGCCTTCAGCAGCGGTGCCTCCTCGCACCTCCTCAGCCCCGCCGGGCAGCACCTCATGGACGGATTTAAGCCGGTGCTGCCCGGCTCCTACCCGGACTCGGCCCCCTCGCCGCTGGCCGGCGCCGGGGGCTCTATGCTGGGGGGCGGTCCCGCCGCGCCGCTAGCCGCGTCGCCTCGCTCCTCTGCCCGCCGATACTCGGGCCGCGCCACCTGCGACTGCCCCAACTGCCAGGAGGCCGAGCGGCTCGGGCCCGCGGGGGCCAGCTTGCGGCGCAAGGGGCTGCACAGCTGCCACATCCCCGGCTGTGGTAAGGTCTACGGCAAGACCTCGCACCTGAAGGCGCACCTGCGCTGGCACACGGGTGAGCGGCCCTTCGTCTGCAACTGGCTCTTCTGCGGCAAGCGCTTCACCCGCTCCGATGAGCTGCAGCGGCACCTGCGGACCCATACTGGCGAGAAGCGCTTCGCTTGTCCCGTCTGCAACAAGCGCTTCATGCGCAGCGACCACCTCAGCAAACACGTCAAGACCCACAGCGGCCCCGGCGGCGCCGGCGGTCCCGGCGGTGGCGGCCCCGGCGGCGGCCCCGGCCCCGGAGGCAAGAAGGGCAGCGATACCGACAGTGAGCACAGCACGGCCGGCAGCCCGCCCTGCCACTCGCCGGAGCTGCTGCCCCCCCCCGATCCTGGCCACCGCAACGGCCTGGAGTGATGGGCGGAGGCGCGGGGCCACCGCGCCCCCTCCTCGGCCCCGCCGGCCCTCGGGCGCGCAGCCCCGCGGCGGGGAACGCGGACACGTAAGTAGCTGTTGCAACACCACATGGACCGCGCTCAGGCCCAGCGGCAGTCTCGCTGCCCGCCCCGAGCACCGCAGGGGATGGTCGATGCCGTCGGGCCGCGCAACCCCCGTGACGGGGACGCGTGAGCGGCTCGGCGAGGGGCGAGAGCCGTGGCCCCCGTGGGGCAGTACTGCGGCAGTCTCCTCTTCGCCTTGAGACCCCTCTCCTCGGGTTCCCTTTAGAGCGGAAAAACACACGTTCCCTCTTGCTTTCCTCGTGGAAACCGGCCCGCACCTAGTCCCTCAGCCGCTCTCGCCGCTGCAGCAGCGGCAGTGCCCCGGGAGCCGAGGGCGGGCCTGGGCTGCCCCGCGGCGGGGGTCCGACGGCGCATTACTCCCGCAGTCAGCGCCAAGTCGAGCCTCAGAACTGCCCTCATCTTAACTTCTCTTAAGCCCTTCGGCTACCCGGGATCGGGGTGGCAGATATTCCTCTTCCCCTCCGCCTCCCTTCTTTGTTTTATTTTAACAAATCGGTCACCTCCACGAGTCCAAATTTCATGCCGTTTGCTAGACCGTTTGTACAATTCCTGTCTGAGCAGGAATCGCGAAATAGGCTAAAATAATTAGATGGAAACTCGTATATTTTTTAAACTCCAAGCAAGTGGAGAAGCACCATGGATTTCAAGCGCAGATGTAGTTCCAATGCCAAAAAGGGAGTCCAGGGCAGGGGGAGGGTAGGAAAATAAAATATTTGTAAGATACGTCTGAACCTATAGGTTTATACAACTGGGGAATCGTTCTAGATTAGCTAACAATTAAATATAACTCCACCAATGTATCGGTGTGAGGTGCAGTTGTCCAGGAGACGATTTTGTATAGTATTTTTCTTGTAAATTACTTCCAGTAAATATTTGAAAATATATTGAAGTACACTTGAGCTTGCTTGCTTTTTTTCTTTTTCCTTTTTTTTTTCAATTAAGTTTTTATTTCTTTTCCTGTCATGGGCGAACATTATTGTTGCAGTCCTGGTTCACTGCACTCTTTTTCTGGACTCATTCCTTGAAGTGTGCATCAAATCACACTTCAGGATATAGGTTTTGCTTGAATATTAATTTAGGTAGGCATACAACTGTAATTAAGCAAACAATATTTGATAAATGTTGAATGACATTTAATTTAATGGAGCATGTACTTATTTGCATTTGCTGGCAGTTCAGGTATAGTTACAGTGAGAGTTCTCCTATATTTCATAAAGTGGGTTTGCCACAACCCCTGTATTAAATAAATTGTCCAAGTGAAACTGAACTAACGTTGGCCTATGTGTATTTCCTGAAAATAATATTGATAAATGTTAATAAACACTCCTGACACTACATTACTGGTTTGCAGTGCTGCAAACTAATTGTCTCATTGTAATGTTGAAATAATTTGGATATTTCACATTGAAATGGAAAGCCCTTCGCTGGAACATTTTAGATTTGCATTTTAAATGCATGAAATGTAATTGATTTTTATCTGTAATATTTTAAATGGTATTAATAAACTCCAGATAAAACATTCTACCTTAGGTCAGCCAGTGTATTTTCTTCTTTTTCATATTCTGAAGTCATCTGGCTTGAGTAGTTCTCTAGAGTTTCACAGGAAAGCGAAAATACAACGAATTAAATCTTCCTGTAAATTGTAGCACCTAATGACAGCAGCTTTGAGGCATTAAAATGAGTATGTTGCCATTCTGCTTCATGCTTTTTGTAATGTATTAGCACAGGAAAGTAATGGAAAGACATTAACACCTTTAAAAAAATATTTTTATCAGAATAACAATACGATGCATCTGCCAAAACCAGCTGTGTCTGAGGGACTGCTTTGCATGGACCTCCTCCTTGGACTTCATTTTTCACGTGGTGCCAGGTCTCTTGTGAAAGGCAATTTCATATTGAAATGCTAAGGGTCATTATTGTTTTAAAAGGCAAAATAAAAAGTGATACACTGCTTTTGTTTTTAGGTAAGGTGTGGCTGGGAGCAATGATAACTGCCAGAGTGAGCACTGACTTCTGTAGATCTTGAAGTGGGAAACTTCTCTGTTATGCATGGAAAGTTCCTTCCCACCCCAGAGACATTTCCCCCCAGGTTTGGGAACCAGGGCGATGTCAAAGGCTGCAGGGTGCTGCCAGCCAGTGCTGCCACCTGGGCTATGGCCTTTATATCTCATCCACAGCTGAACACAGTACAAACACTGTTATGAGGGTTTCGTACAACCTGGTGTCTTCTGAAGTTACAGGATTTGCTCAGTGTTTGAGAAAAAAAAAATCCAATAATACTTTCTCTTAACATTTTTTTTTGGGGGGGGGCAATGTGGAGGAAGTGTTGTTCCTGTTTGGAAATCTGCCCTCTTGGGTTACATAGGGAGAGGATGCTTACGAGCATGGTACTGAAAAGTCATGGCTAAGGAGCATAGCAGAAAGATCTTTTGTGCATACATGTAAAGCACATTATCAGTAATAACCTAACCAGCAGCTATTAAAATGCAGAGCTAAAATGTGCAGATGAGTCAACTCTAGTAGCATTCAAATTTTTGTTTCTCTGCACGGTGTAGGGATTTGAAAAGGCTTTTAACATGGACTGGAAATGGGAGTTATTTTTGTTGAGTTTCTCAGACCTGCATTCTGATTTTGCTTCATTACAAATGGAAACATCAGAGGCCTGTACAGTTTTAAAGTTTCCTTCTGAAACAAAGCAGCAGCTTGTTCTGTGCTTTTTTCTGTGTATTTCTTTTTCTTTTTTTTTTTTCGCCTCTCTCTACTCTGTGTAGGTGGAGTGGCACAGCAGCACCTGATTTCCCCAGTGGGAGTGAGAGGCAGTGTTTATCTTACCTGGAGGTTTTGGTTGTGATGGAGTGGGCTAAGCACCAAGTGAAAAGGGAAATAGGGTAACTTAGAAATACTGCTTCACTGATATCCCCCTAAAAAGAAAGTGCTATCAAAATGCCACTATCCAGTAGCCTGATGGTTTTTTTAGAGCCTTGGTTGCTCTGTCTCGAGGTGGTCTAGCAGTGGGATAGAGCCAGAAGCAAAATTCATCCCTCCCCCAAGAAGAAGCGTGTGCTTCTGCTGCTTAGGAGTTGCCAGTTTGGATCCTGACTGTGTGAGAACACACATATTTCTCCTTTCTTTTCTGCAGCAAAACCCAGCACTTCAAGTCTGAATAGCTCCTCTTTGTAGTTGATTTACTTTTACTAAACCTTTCCAGATAAGTGCTTTGAGTTGTTTGATAGGAGTCGGGAACTTGTCTCTGCGTTGCGTAGATCAAGGTAGAGTTAAACTAGTTTGCTGACCCACAGGTCAAACCAGTGTCCATCAACTTACCTTGCAACTGCCTTCATATGATTGTGGCCGTTCCTGTTTGCTCTCTGACCTTTTAAGTCTCTCCCCTTCAAACTCATAGCAATGTCTATCGAATTTCGTGTCCTGCTTTTCCATTATTCTAGCTTTTCATTGTCATTTTCCAGTTTAAATTTTCAATAGAGCAGTGATGGGAGATGTGCACAGCTGAAGTGATTTAAAACACCACTTCATTTCTGCCCACATAGCCCCTTTCCCACTGCCCTTGGCCTGTGCCTGACCAAATGGCCATCAAAGCATGTTGGCTTCTCTTTTGCTTCCAGTTTGGGAATGTGAAAGTAGCAAGCAAGACACGAAGTCTCAAATGCTTCGTGGATGTGATGGCTAATCCAACCATCAACACCTTCACAGCTGTAAAGGCAGCAGAGTAAGGATACATGATTCAATCCAACAAATCTTTCAGTACAAATAGTTGCACGTGTGCACTTGCCAAACCCCGACACACTTCAGTTATTCTGTGAGGTGAACTCTGGTTTAGCTTTGCAAAGAAATTGCTGAGAAAAGGTGTGAACAAGTTAGGTGTGTGGTTGCTCCCACTTTCACCAGATTTATGATAAAAGGACAAAAGGTTTTTGCATTTCTTAACATAAATCAGGGTCTGCTTTCTCAGCTCATTCCATTACACTTTGCTGTAAGAGTGGGGAAAGCATGTTCTGCAAGATCTCCTTTAAAATGTAGAACACAAATTTTTTTATTATTGTGTATGTGGCACCTTTCCAAGCTAGCTGGCTGCCCTGTACTGAAGTGTATGGGGAGATTGGTACACATCAGGAAGGTGAGCACTGAGAAAACTCACACCGTATAGGACAACTACTATGTTTCCAGTTCTGTGGTTTTCTAACTGATGCTTGGAATTATTAAAAAAAGGATTAGGGAAATAGGGAATAATGACTAGCAATATTGCATAGGAGCTTTACGGGGGCACTCTAAATATGCAGTAACTCTATCTTATACTCAGATTTTGAAACAAACTGGTACCTGCATTACATCTTGAGGGGTGAACAGTTTTGCAAGAGGCATATTCGTACTGCCTGTAAGGGTCGGTGAGAAGTTGGTTAATGGACCCATCTCCTGGGGAGTGACTTTGGTCTTGGCATTTGGAAATCTCTGTTTTTCGGGCCAAGTGATACTGATTTGCAAAGTGCACAGAGAACTCATGGAGCACTGCAGCTTTTGGAGGGGCAGCACTTGTTGCCCCAGGGCAGTGGTGCTGCTCCTGGCTGAGGCCCCAGGGCTTCTCTTTGGGTGGAGATGGAGAAGGGAGGGTTGTGGGCTTGGTGGTAGTGAAAATTCTCAAACAGTGACACAGAAACCTCGTCCTTGGTTAGGAAAAAAGCAACAGATGGGAGCGAAGGCTGTTTTTGAACAGCTTTTACTGCTGGAGAGATTTAGCACCATGCAAGTTGCCTTTTCAGGGACAGGGAAATTATTATATTTTTTTAATTATATTTTGTTTTTGCCAGTAACACACTTCATGCCTGGCCACATGTCTTGAGACAGGAACATTTCTGTGCGTGTGTCTATTTGCTCGGTGTAACCTCCAGGCTGCCCCCGCGTTACATGCGCACCTTCCGCTGGCCACAGAGCCCATCCACTCGCGCATCCTGGTTGCTGCTCTGCGGCAAGCTTTTCACCTCGCCTGGACTTTCGCCTATCACTGCTTCTTTCGGGAGCAAGGAGCTTGCCCTCTCATTCTTCCTCTTTCCTTTTTCTGCCGGGCTCCTCGCCTGGAGACTTTCTCCCCATTGCTGCATGGCTGGTTTGTTTTATTTTTCAGGAAGAGGATGCTGCTCCCCATCCCTCCCCTTACCACTTGTGCCCCGGCACGGACACAGAGGCAGACACCGCACACAGGAGTGCAGGGGTGATGCGGACGGTCCTGCCGTGGGCTCGTAGCGCCACCCGGTGTGTGCGCCCCGTCGGTGGCTGGTCCTGCAGCCCCCGCAAGCCCCATCCCCCGATCCCAGGGGCTGCCCTGCGATGGGTGGGGACCGAGCTGCACCGGAGTACCCTCGCGGTTGCGCGCAGCTCCCGGATGACCCATGTGATGCTGGCGGAGGTGGACGGGACCTCGTACCTCACACGGGTTCTCGTACCGGGGAAGGAGAAGGGGATGGTGCCCGGGAAGGTGGCTGGAGCCTCCCGGTTCTATGCAGCACCCAGCACCCGGGTCTGCAGCATATGGGATGTGGTTTAGGGTGTTTCATCCCCGCAGTCTTTGAGAGCTGCTGAGAGGAGCTGCTGACAGGGTGATGGGGGTTTTAGGCAGTGTTGCTAAACTCATCTGTGCCGTTTAGGTCAGAGGCGTTTTTGTTTTTTGGGTTTTTTTTTTTTGCGAAGTGTATTGGGAAAACCTCAATCCTGAAGAAACTCTTAGAAGTACTTTTCTATACTTTGTAAACTTAGCTTCTCAGGGGAACTCTGGTGTTCCCTACACAGAGTGGTGAGTGCGAAAGGCACAAAGTATATTCCTGACGGCTAAAGTTGCTCCACACTTAGCTAACGCTGCTGCCCAGCTCGAAGTCTTCTTAGAAGGCTTTTTCCTCCTCTTTTCATTTTTTATTTTTAACATTTTTTTTAACCACAAGTTACAGCGTGTTGTTACACCCCTGGAAGCCCTCTGGAGCCACTGAGAGCTGGGCAGGCTCTCCCCTCAGTCAGGACCGGCAGCAGGTGCCGGCGTTGGCAATGTGCAGGGGGCAGACTGCAGTGGAATGGACACACCGAGCAAAGGTGTGAGAGGTGACCGGCAAGGAAAATACCTGCAGCCAGCAAATGAGGTGTCAAAGCACTAACGCTGCCTGCTCTCCTGCTTCTAATTGCAAGGAACAGAAGAACAGCTGAAAAAACCCTACTCAGCGGAAAAAAAAAAATGCTCAGAACAGTGGATGCTTTTCCCTCTTCCCTTCTTACACAGCTCTCACATTTTTAACTCCTCTGTTGCCTCCTTTCCTCCACTTTTCAGACATTTTTTTTTCCACACTTATACCTGAAGAACAGATGTGATTGCCTGCCAACAGGTATGTGGATTTTCTTCTCTGTTAAAGTAATCAACCCGGTGTTAAGATGTTGTCTGTCCTTTCAAACTTTGCCTATTAAAGAAAAAAAACGCTAACTCCAACTAAAACTACATCCCTCAGAAAATTATTACCTTCTCAGAGCTGCCAGACAAGTCCTGTGATCCTCACCTCAAGCAGGCAAAAGCAGGCAAGCAACAACTACTTGCCTGTAACTAGTGCTGATTTGTCCAGATAGATAAGTAACTTACAAAATGATAAGTAACTTACAAAATGAAATTAGTGAACAGCAAAGGGTACTAGATCAGATGAGGAATTTAGCTGTGCAATACAAACAGGCTGTCTCAAGGAAGAAATCCCTAATTGTTAAGAAATTGGTACCTGAAATGTCAGTAAGAGTCTTTATCACTGTCTGCTCTGTGTGTTTGCTTTGCTTGTGATAGTCCAACCATTTGCTATGCTAAGAATGGGGCTTAATTTGCTTATTCATATACATATGAAAGAACAAAGCCGAATGGGGAAAACTGTTGCCAAATACAGTTTTCTATTGCTTGCTGTGCTGAATGCAGCGGCACACTGCTAAATCTGTAGAGCCATCTTCTGTGTTACGACAAACACATCTCCTCTTTTAGAGGGGTCCAGAGCAGGAGTTCTTCCCTCCAGAGCACTGGTGTCACTTACACATGCAGTAACATAGCCCTTGCTCAGCAGCCAGGGAGTTTATCAGTCTCATGCACCAAGCCTAAGATTTCTAACAGCCTTCTGTTTTAATGCCTGCTTTGACACTGGGTCACATCTTTCAATTAAACTCAACAGCCTGTGGGAACATCTGCAGGCTAAATTTACCTCCCATTTTGCCAAGCACAGAATTTTTAGAAGAATGAATGAATTGAAAAGACGTGCAAGGAGCATATCCTTATTAGAAGAAAGTTTCCAAAGCTCTGTTAATTCTGAAAGATTTGGATACTGAAAAATTTACTCTCACTGAGGACATCCTTGAAAAAGTAGGTGCAATATAGTTATCTGTAGTTATGTCTAATCCCTTGTGTCTTCTCCCTTCATGACGCAGAACACCAAAAGTTCAGTCTGACCTGTTTCTGCTCATAAATGGAAAAAAATGTACCTGATATTAAAATCACACTGTAGATCTTTTTTCTGTTCTGGATAGCTACTGTGTACTCAAATATGAGCTCAGTTACAAAACACATGATGTGTAAGAGTTTATAATGTTTTATAGACATTAAATCACAACCTGGCTAACATTTATATTCATGTCAGGCCCTGCTAATTTTCACTTGCTGTGGCAGACACTAGTTTTTTTCTAACTGTGTGAGTCAAAAAAGAAAGATGATGAGCTTCTAATGATTAGCCAAGAGACTAAGTTTCCACATATCTACCCTCTTGTCTCTTGGCAGATAAATATTGCAAAGTACATTTTACTCAGCATCATGAAATACCAGAGTAAATGTAAAAAACCTACTACAAACCTGACCAAATTGAAATATAGACAAGGATAACAAGAGATCTTCCTCCTTTTACCTCAGTATTTTTTGTTCTTACATGTGCAATGATATTTCCTGTTTTCAGTAATTGTATATAACACTATTGCAGACAACAGGAGAAACTGTGTTGACTGCTAGAGATAATACATATGGCAAAGGACAGACTACCTTTTCTCAGTATCTTTCAGTTAAACTGTAATAAAAGATGAAAGCCAAGAATAAAACACTGTTAATGGTCTTAGTTAACAAGTCTTTTTTTTTAATGGTAATATTTCTCTGCTTTATTTTGATTTTGCAGTTTCATAGGAGACAGACAAGTTTGTTTCATGCAATTTCTGGCATGCTACCAAAATGCTCATGGGAGAATTAACACAAGAGGGTTTTTTGTTCGTTTATTTTTAAAAAATCATTAAAATATTGACATTGGCACTTCTTTTCATGTAAACAGTGGAAAATGAGTGAGAGAGAGACCAAAGAGCTAAATATGAAAGAAAATAATTTTCAGCCTTTTTCAGCATTTTACCTGTTGCAGTATGTTTAGAACAAGATATGCGTATTTTGCCACGAGGTAGCAGAGAAAAACTCATTTGTGATGTGAGGCTTAATTCAAGAAAGTTATGTTACAAATACTTTCATATAATTTATTGTGTTTCTACAGGCAAAGAAGGGATCAGAAGGAAATAGCAACATCTACTGCACACGTTTTTGGCACATACTTTAGCCACACCTCCCCTATTAGGAGCAGTCATCATGATCTTGCTAAACTTGGTATCCTTCTCTTACTTTTCTTTGTTTTTTTCTGCCATATCTAGCCTAACTTCTCTGATAAAATCTGTGTTTAGGCTTTATTGGACAAATTTTTATTCTCATTGAAACACTGATTTTACTTTGCCTGGAAGACTAAGGCTGAGCTGAAAATTCAATAAGACCTCAGGCTGTGCCTTGCTGGGAGTGTGGTGCTTGAGGAAAGACGGAGAAGCAAGGCTTTTGATTATGGACAGATGTCAAGGCTAAGTTTGGTAAGGTGCTTCCCCTGCCAGCATGAGTTTCTGTAGGCTGGCACTTCAGTTTCCTGAGGCATAACCTGTATTTCCAGAAAGAATAATACCAAATATTACCAGCAGAGAAAGTAGGCAAGGCTTTTTCCTTTCCCACTGCTGCAAAAAAAAAACCCAAAAAGCAAAAAAAAAAGCAAGCAAGATAGGACCCAATACAGAGAATAGGAACTAGAACACAGGCATTTGGCTGCTGCCAAACCCAGCAAGTGCTTATAGGTACATTAATTTGCAGGTCCCTGCCTGCCTAGGTATGAATCTTCATGCATGTCCTCAGGCTCTGTATGGTTGACCATTTTGTTGTGTTATCCTGCTAGGTCCCTTACGAGCTTGATCATGGTGTGCTTTGAGGATTCCTCATGCAGACTATCAGAGTTTAACTCCCCACACAATCTACAGGCAACTGCTTTTAATGAATAATAAGAGGAAGGACACAGAAGTGTCTCCATTTCCTGTGAAATCAACCACTTACCTGGGACCCTACAGGGTAGGATTTCCAAGTAGCCAGAGAAGAGGTGCCCAAGCCAAGAAGAGAGCAGAATTTCACCCACATTGCCACCAGGTGTTAAGTAACTGCTAAATGCACACAAGCAACACCAAGCATTTGCTCCAGAGATGAAATAATGCTTGGTTTCTCCTGATTTCATGCCATTCAACAAAGAAATCTGTATCTTCACAGGGATGTGAATGCTGATGAAAGCTTCTGCAATGGGAATACTTGCAAAAGCTGCTGTACTGGATAGATACTCTAATATGATAGATACTCATGATGTCAACTTGGCCTCTTCTTTAATTGGAATACAGTAATAAACTCCACTAGCTAGCTGCCTATTTGCTTAATTTTTGGAATGCTGGTTGCACGTCAAAGCATTCAATGGATACAATAGTTCCTGTGAGGAGAGGTAGAGAGGCAGATTGTCAGCTTGATCATATGAGATTTGTTTTCATAAGAAATCACTTCAAAATAAAGACAATTTTAATTTCACATGTGAAACACTGCCAACCAGAATCCCATGAACTCAGAATAATCTTTACATTTTTTTGATTAGTACAAAAATATGTTCCTAGTTTGACTAGAGATAGCTTGTTTTCTTGAGATTGTATGTACACTTGACAAGTATCTTTCCTGTTACATAAAGCTGATCTGTGTATCTGAGGTAGTAGGATGGATTCTTCTAATAAGTGAGGTTCAGAAGGGAATTGTAGCACACTTATCCTAGACTCATAAACTAATTCATTAACAAAAAATTATCTTCTTAGCAACAATGTACACACTAATTAGGTCTATATTTAACACAGGAAGAATGCAAGAAAACTTCAGTCAACATTGAAGGTCTTGTGCTGAGTGCTCAGGTTCAGTAGACTTGTTCTATCTACTGAAAGATAAAGAGTATATTCCTATAGGATGATAGGCTAGACTAGTCCTCTCTGGAAAGGCTCAGGTGGAAGTAACACTATCACAGTAAGGGTTTACTTGAGGATTTGTAAAAAACCAAACATCTTTCTTATAGGCATATTCACAGTTTGTTCCCTAAAGCATTTGGAACAAGTCAAAACAAGTGAGCAGGTGAAGAGGGTGGAGAGCCTAGATGAGCAGCAGTAACTACTTGCAGGGTAAGTGACTGTCCCAGCCGAAGGTTCCAACAGTTCCATGGTTTGAGCTTTTCTTTTTTAGATTTGAAAATACAAATCAGATAATTCCAGATAGACCATCATTTCACTATACTGTCTTAGACAAGAAAAAGTATTCAACTTTATGCGATCAGGCAGCCAAACACTTCTGACAGTCTCAGCTTGCACCTGGAGAGAAAGAACAATTCCCAGAGCAAAGTGGTGGATGAACAGAAGACAACACGTAAAGCATCCCAAAGAAGATAATCAAGGTAACTGAAATTCAGAAAAAGACAAATCTTACTGTCAAACAAAAACTCCAAAATGGACTCTACAGGAATGACTGAACAACTGGGTGCTAGATAAAAAAGACTGCAAGACCACTTACTTCTAGCTTGTGAAAGGGAAGAATAAGTGTTTACAAAGTATTTTTGTGGAAAACAAAAATCTAAAAGAGACAGGTTCTTGCAATCCTTGGAGTTTTATTATTTGCAATCTCAGCTGCCATGAGCCAAGTTTAGACTCCAGGCTACAAAATTTTAATTATGATACCTAGTCATTGGAATTAAGATAACCAATTACTGGAATTGTCATCAAAGGTTACAGTAAAACTCTTGCTAATGGTAACTCTTTAACCACTTTTATTTTCTAAAGGAAATAACAAATAGTCTAGGCAGGAATTAATTTAAGAAATCCCCTAATAAGTATTCTAGAGGTAGTCACAGCAGTCTTCTACAATGAGTTTACTATCTTTGAATCTATGGGGATAAGCCATCAAATGATTAGCTATAAAACTGCAAAATTATTTGACTACTGGAGGCTCTGGGACACTCTAATCCATATTTCGCATGGCATACTCTGTGAGAGCTGGAAGAGTCTGACTCTGAACTCATGGTTCTGTTCTGGTGGCCCGCCATCAGCCCATGCTGAGTTATTATTTGGGTAATTAGGTTTGAGTGGGTTATTCATTTGTCCTTATATGTTTGCATAATAAAATTGAAATTTGCTTAATTTATTCCTTGCTCATTTTGTGAAAATCTGAACTTTGAGGAAAATCCATTTTTATCCAGGTTTGATGATTCAATCATTTAATTAATCAAAATAGTAAAGAATAATCAAATGCTGACTTCTGCAGAACTTTATTTTAGTATTGGTGAAGGATCATGTTTAGTCTTCTTTCTGAACCTGATTCATGGCCCACTGAAATTTATAGGGGCCATTCATTAACTATAATGAGCTTTGAAATGGGTCCCTTGTGAAACAGGCTGCTCAGATGAGAACAGATGCAATTGTCTTTGGATTTTTAAACCGTGTGGCTTGAACTTGAATTGTTTGCATTCATGTTGAAGTGTGTTGACTTAGAAGAAAAGGTAATTGTACCAGTTAACAGCATCTGCCTACTAACTTTTTACTGATTGCTTCTCTATGCATCTCTCCTGCTACCTCCTGCATAAATGGAATTCTGCAAGAGTTTGCCCTGGTTGTGTTATATTCAATATTTTCATTAATGACCTAGAGGGGAAAAAGAGCACGCTTATTAAAATTCCAGAAAATGTCAAGTTGAGAAAGACTGGATGCTGGAGGACAGGATTAGAATTCAAAATAACCTTGCATAAATTGCCTGAAAAATAGAGTGATATTCAGTAGGGACATACTCTAGGAATTGAACTCAATGGGGAATGACCAGTTGCAGAAGTACAGGCTGCAGGATAACCATGATAGGTGGCATATTTATGGAAAGGAAGATGAGTTTATGGTTGAATGAAGTCTTAGTACAAGTCAACAATGTCATGTTGTTGGAAAACACCCTCCTGAAATATGTTATGCAGAGATATAGATTACAAGAAGTGGCAAATAATCCTCCTGCTC
This sequence comes from Galbula dea, assembly GCA_013399015.1. Classification (NCBI taxonomy): domain Eukaryota; kingdom Metazoa; phylum Chordata; class Aves; order Piciformes; family Galbulidae; genus Galbula; species Galbula dea. The sequence goes on from VWZX01009565.1 coordinate 1,996,152, forward strand.
TGCTCAACATTGGGAATGCCTAAGCTAGAGTATGCTACCTGGCTTTAGGTAAAGGAGTTAATGAAGGATGTGTGCCAGCTGGAAAATGTCTAGCAGAAAATGATGATGATCAATAAAGATGATTTATGCTAGCTATGAGGAAGAAGTGGTCCTTTCAACATTACAGATAGTGAAGCAGAGACTGCTGATGGTTAAGCATTGTCAGCATTGGAAATCTTAAAGAACTTTTGAAACAAGCATCTTTGATGAATGACACTGACATAGCTGATTCTGCCCTGAGGATATACAGGGTGACCTTCTTGGGAGTCTTCCAACCCTCTGGTTCAGGAAGGCTCATGCTGGATGACTGGTTCTGGCAAGAGTCTCCTTGCTCATGCCTGTGAGATGGTTTTAGATTTGTCTGAGCTCATGGAAAAAAGAATGGATTTAAAAACTTGAATCCATTGACCTGTTTTTATGCAGAAAGTCTGCCTGGTCTGTTCTTTTCCTGATAAAAAGGCTGACTTGTGGTTCCAGTCTCACTGTGACTATCATCCTTTGAGCCCTGCTGTTGCCCAGCCATCAAGGCTTGCTTTCATTATCACACCTTCTGGAAGGCTTTATGCTTCTTGGTGACTGTTGCAGCTCTTTTTGCAAATAGCACTGCAGCTCCGCTGGTCAAAGAGGGCCAGCCTTTTGGCTTATTTGCAGGTTTGACTCAGTCCGTGTCTTGTGCAAATGCACTATTTTGAGCTTAAGATTTGATTATTTTTGATCTAATTACAGTATATGAGGGATGAATGTAAGTTAAAATTGCACTGAGCATTCTCTTTGCACAAAATAACATTAGATTCTTTGCCTATATTCCCATTATCTTGAGTAACGCAGTTTCGTGACTGTAATGGAAAAAACCCCAAGCTCATTATATTCAGTAATTATTTTTCAGCTTATTCTTGATTGAGATGAATACTAGTCTTGAGGTACATGGTTAAACACTGTATCATATTTCAGGCTGAATTCAGGGAAATGTTATTCAGTAGCTTTTCTTTGTATCTGAGATAAACCATATAAGATTCAGATTTAATGTTTGACTCAGGCTGCCTGCATATTTTTTTGTTTATGGAGAATAATATTTAAAAAGTTTTTGTATTCTTTATTAATTCTAATGCTGATATCATGTGAATATATTCAGCAATATGAACCAAGGATACTTCATTCTCTTTTATGGTTTATACTTTGATATACTATGTATCTATCCTTATCTGATAAAGCTGAAGGTCTACTTTAGGCACTCTACCTGCAAGTCTAATAAATCCTTTCAGTGAGATTGACCTGTGTTTATTCTAGACTTTGCACACCATAGTGTGAATTAGGTATGGTTCAGTAAATGCTTTTAGAAGATATATCTGCCCTAAACTCAGAAAAGGACCACGTCTGGCATATGCTGTTTAAAAACACCTCAGGTATCATTACTTATGCGTTTCAGCCAAGCTTATTCTTCATTAAAAAAGATGCACAGATTAGTTAGCCATGAAACTTTTAAAGATCTTTAGTGTTTTGACAAATTAGAAAATGTATTTCTGGTTTCCTGAACCCATGACTGAGTCATAATTAGACTGCTTAATAATAAAGCACTTACCACCTCCCCATATAACTTCAATAATACCATGGGTCACACAACAAATGAAAACCCAAACCCCTACCATTTTCCAAGCCATTGATAAAGTCATGATCTCTGTTGAACTGGTGATGAATCCCTTAGTACACTGAAGGATTCAAAGCACAAGAGGCTGAAACTTAAGCACGTATGCAGCTGTTTTTTCAGACAATTTATCTAGCTCGTGCGGGATACATGTTTTATTAGCACCTCCTGCACTCTTGGTAGATGTTCAGCAGCTGTGGGATTATGTGCATCTCTGAGGAAGTCAGTAGTCTTCTATTACAGGTTTCGATTTCCTATTCTGGGCATCTAACTGCAGGATACTTCACCACAACCACTGAACTGAGATTTCTTCCAGAAAATAATCAGAAGGAAACTTTGAAGAAAGCCATGAAATTTTGATGTTGTTATGTGCTGAAAATTAACTGATAAAAATGTTAAAAAACCTCTTTTGCTTTCCAATTCTCCTTTAATGAAATCAACCATATTTTCAATTAAATTATGATTTATCTAAAAATGTGAGAAAGAAAACACAGACATTTCATTACTCACAAGCCTCAAGCTTTCCTGCAAAATGTGACCCTTATGGCAAATATTTTAATGTGTGCTCCTTATTAGCTGTTTTCTATCAGTTGCTCTTAAGGTATTTTACAAGTACAGGCAGCTAGCAGTAATACAGATTTACACAATGACAAACTGAAGCATAGGAAGGAAACATTTAGAGTGCACACTAATAGACAATTCTGGAGTAGAATACAAATCTCAAAAAGGGATCTGTAACAGTTTAAATTGGTACTGGAAATGGTTAAAGGACTACGTACTTACTGGAGTTTGAGCTTCCAGATCAGGTCCATCACTACAGTCCTTAGCACCAAGCATCAGTTTAATGATTTAAACTACCTCTTACAAAAATTAACATAAAAACTAAAACAGCAATTTAAGATTATACAGCTAATTAATCGTATCAGTCACTATTAGCTCCAAGGGAGTTTGCTCAATTGCATGTGTTATGGAGTTGGAAAAGAGAGGGTAACCATTTGAGTGAAAAGCTGAAAAAATTATCTGTAGCCCACATTCATATTCAGCTCAGTAAAAAAAGTGTGTATTTATTCTCTGAAGGCAAGAATACTGATCAGGTTAAGAGAGACCCAGCTCTAAACAGGACTTATGTGCTAGGAAAGAAATAAAAGGCTGCAAAACCACCAGGTCAGGCAACACTCTTTTGATACTGACAGCTTTTTTTTTTTCCCCCTCCTGACAGCTCATTTCTAAAGAAGACCTCAAGCTACTGATGTTTTATGGCAGTGTTTTTGCATTTACTAAATTAAAATATGGTTCATGTCTTGCCATCAGTGCTGGTAAGTTCTTATTTTTTCATTGGTAACAAGAATAACTGTGCTCAGTGCTGGTGCCAGTTGGTAAATGATCATAATGCAGGTCCTTCCATTCTGGGAACAGACCACCTGAACTAAAATTGAAAAAGCTATAATGTGTCCACATGGTGAGGCAAGAAATGAAATCAGTTTGAAAGCCTCTGAAAGGCAGCTCTGAATGTGCAAATTTGGGCAAATTAAGACTGATAAGATATGTTTCTGCAAGTCTGCAAAACATCTCTGTCACTGATTTGATAAAGAAAGGGTGCACTCTTGTAGGTCTGCATTCATTTTGTAGGTTGCATTCATTTAGGATCTTTGTATAATACCTTTCACACACGATAACTCTTTGCTGGCAAAATCTGGCACTTTGTTGGCAATGGCCTTTCACTTTGGGGATGGAGAGAGCACAGGCTTCTTCATGAAATTGAGTTCAATGAACCAAATCAGTTGAGTTTGTTTCAAATGGTCAATGTCTAATAGAAACTGGGTGATGTTATTCCTCTACCTGTTGGGATGTATTGTGAAGTAATAAACAGGTACTTTTTGCTCTTTCCCTTAAGGTTAAGCAGCTGTGTCATGTCTGTGCTGCAACTCCATCGACTTATGAATATCAGGTCTGATTTTTCCTGCTACAAGCAAAACCTGAAGGGTTTGTCTCTCTGGAGAAATTTACTGCCAGAACTATAACTGCTTTCATGGGTACACTTATTCCTTCCATCCCCATGGGGAATTACAGTGGTATAGTTATGCTGGTAAATGTTCATATTTAGACAGGCCCAGACACCTCAGGAAACACTGCTAAATTAGATGTTTCTCCTGGGGGAGTAGCATATATGCATGCTTTCATCAGTTTTGGTCATACCTACATATACAACAAACAAGTTTAAGAGACAACTACCTGCACTTGTGTTACAAAGAGGTTTTTTACTCCCATATCCTGTCAGGACTCATTCATCCTGTAAACTTCAGCTCAGCTTTGCACAGCATGACTGTCTGTGACCCTGGGCCAAATGTGAAGCAAAAGCCATTTGAGGAATGCCTACAAATCTTTTTTCTCCCTGAAAACCTAAGTCTGGGAATAGCACAGTAAAGTTGTTAGAAGTGTAGGATAAAATATGGGTAGTTATCTACCAAGAGATACTTTACTTCTTCTGCAGCAGTAGGATTAGAGCCTCGTTGTAATTCCACACTGCTGTTTTCTAGCTTCAATGAGTGTTGGAGAAAAAGTTGTGTATTTTTTTTACACTACATTAGTATTGAGAGATTAACATTAGACCAGCAGTAGAAGATGCATTCAAATGGCTTTTCATATGCTACTTACTTCTAAATATATTTTCAGGGGTGACAACCCATCTAATTGAAAGTCACAGAAATTTTTTTGTTTAGACTGTTTTGCAAAACATAGGAAGGTAAACAAAGTACCCATAGGCCCATGTGTCATCAGAAACTATGAATAAAGTGTTACTAGGTGTGAATTTATGGCATAAGTGTCTTCACCAGAACAGGGCCGTTCCCTCAGGAATAATTTTTGAATACCATAGTTGAGCTACACACTAGTGCACACCTTGCTCTCAACCACTTGCTTGTATAAAGATCAGGAAATCTTGGGACAGATGACTGTAATTGCAGGCTTCATCTTGTTCTCTAGGTGTTAACTGCTGGAATCAGCTTCCCAATCTTCTTGATGCTAAGGAAACTCATGACTACCCATCCCTCTGTGTTGGTTTTATCGGGCTTTTGCTGAATTTTAAACACTTCATCTTTTTAAGATTTTAATATGTCTCAGTTCAACAGCCCCCCCTAAATACTCAGAGACCCTCAAAAATCCAAGAATCTCCCCTCTATGTATTCTGAAAAAAAAAAGTTTGTACAATACAGTCTGTACAATACTCAAGACTTATTTGAACCATTGCAGTGTCACTGGATAGTGGATGTGCCCAGATAAAGTCTAAACCATCAAAAAACACTATGGTGAAAAAGGTAGTGAAATAGCTCCTTGTATTAGAATGGCAACTGGCAGGCTTCAACAAGGTCTAGGATGGTTTTAAAAAATTCCTGAGAACTTAGTTTCATCAGTTCATGACAACATCTTGGGCTTCAGTTTGCTTTTATGAGGATGGCTGTAATTTTCTTCATTCAAGGAAACTGGCAGAGAAGAGAAAAGACAGTAAAGAATTACTGGTTTAGGAAACATTTCCTTGTTGTGTAAGACAAATTGGACATCTGGTAAAGTTAAACACACAAAATTACAATATAGTAGAAACTAAAGATTAAAAGAAAGTTCAGAATTTTGAAACCTAAACATTTAAAACCCAAACTCAGGAAACAGAATTAAGCTTAGAACTCGCACCAAGACTCTGCATTTGTCCTGCAGACTATTAGTTCAAAAAGTTTCTGAGCAAGCAGTCGAAGTTCTTACCCAACATAGCTGTGTATAGTGGGGTAACATAAAAAAACCTGAGGACCAGTTGTTATCCATGTCCTACTTCCACTGTGGTAAAGGCCCAAGTTTGAGTTTCCATCTAGAGTATCCACTAGAGTATCAAATCATCCCTGTTGGTCTTAATATTTCCCCTTTTCTTGTAAATTGCTTAGGAACTGTGTACTTTGCAGGGCTTTGCAGTGAAAAATGACAATTTTTTGCTTTTCCTTGGAGAAAACAGGGAAGAGTAAATGTTGAATGGCAGCTGTCTCTGTTGGCTGCCAAGCAGACCTGGTGTGATAACTGATTTTCCATGTTGGGTAACAGCAGTAGGAAATACTAGCACAGTCCTGCTACATCCTCTAGTGAAGTAGAGTAGTAACAAGGACAGCAGAGTACACTGGATGAGAGGATGTGAGCAACCCAAAGGGTCAAAAGAGATTTCTAAAACCCAAAACTCTGGCAACTGCTGAAGTTGAACCGCCCTTTACTAAGTCTTCATCATCCTCTCTGATATAGAGGCTGAAAATAACATTTCATTTCCACTTGTATCTACTGGAATTCTTCCTCAGTAAAATTGGACTGTCAGTGACATGATGACAGTTTATCTGTCTTCTCTGATGCAAATAGATATTGCTCAATTGGCCTTAATGGAGTCATGCTGAAGCAGAACAAAATAACAGCTTTCCTCCTCTCAGTCTGCAACTTGCTGATACTCATTTTTAAGCTGGATAAGAAAGCTCCATCTTTTCTTACTGATTAACAATATTAAACTTCCCTAGGTTAGTAATAAGTAACAGAAGTATTTATTTATCCTCCCTGTATTTGATGAGTTTGTGCCTGGTGGGGATTTGGTAGCAAGTGAGGGAGGCTACTGACTTCAAGCTTCAAGAAGCTCCCCCAGCTACAAGTCAGACCTGCCTCTGGTCCGTACCGAGCTAATCAGTGCCTTTGCGATAACATATTTAAGAGGGGAAAACCTGTTTGGTGAATTCCTTTATTGGGAGAGTTCTTTTGTTTTGGAGGGGAGTGGGATCTGATAGAGGCAACCAATATCAGTGAGGGAAAAAGGGACATAGGCCCACTGAAGCAGCCGTATCTCTTTCTCCCTTTAGAGAGCAATGATGAGCAAGAATCACAGCCAGCCCATGGAGGACCCCATGCTGAAGCAAGGGACTGCTCCCAAAGAAGGCTGTGGCTCTGAGGGAAGCCCACACTGGAGCAACCCATCACTGGGAGGATTACAGCCTGCAGAAGGGACCCACGCTGATGGAAGAAGTTCATGGAAGACTGTCTCCTGTGGGAGGGACACCACATTACAGCAGGGGAAGACTGAGGAGTTTTCCCCTGAGGAGGAAGGAGCAGAAGAAACACCATGTAAAAGACTGGGATTGCCCACAGCACCCATTCACTGCCCTTGCAGCTGGAAGGGAGGGGGCAGCACAGCTGGGCTCTGAAGGAAGGGAGGGGTGGTGGGAAGGTGCATTTAAAATCCAGTCGTATTGATCACTGTCCTACTGTGATTCAATTGGTAAATTGGTAGTGATTTGTGTTTAAATTAAATTGATTTTTTTCCTCAAGTCGAGTCTGTCTTTTGCTCATGACCATAATTGGTGAGCTCTCCCTGTCCTTTGTCTCAACTCTCCAGTCTTTTGTTGTATTTTCTTCTCCCCATCCCACCAGAAAAGGGTAGGAGTGAGTGAGTGGCTGCAGGGTGATTTGTTGCCAGCTAGGTGGCCTCAAAGCATGACAATTTAAATCCCTCAGTTCTGGACAGTTTGTACAGCTGTGGCACTAGTTAGGTAATTCACAATGAAATTGTCAGTACAGCAAATTGTAGGTTTAACACTTGCTTTTCCATAGGTAACAGAACAGAAGTGCTTTTCCTTCATCCACAGGTGTCAACAAATTCAAATAAGTCCAATTTCAATTTTAAGGGGCAAGCTTTCTAAGATAGGGAGATGTGAGTGAGATAGATGCACAGGATAAATGTCACAGAGCTCTAAACTTCCATCAAATATGTCCTTTGAGATCTGATTGACAACACTTACCTGCATGCTTATGTTCTGAAAAGTAGTTAAATGAATTCATTTATACCCATGCCTTAAAAAGTTGATGTCAGTTTAAGGATCTATTGCAGATATATAGTTTTAGACTGTTCTGCCATACTTGGATGACCTGAAATATTATGATCACCTAATGATTTCTGTAATGTCCTTGAAATGCTGGTGTGGATGTAATGGTGACTATTCTGAATAACCCTTATTAGCCTTTCTTCAGTTTTATTTTACTATAAACAGTCTTTAATTTTCAGTCTGAAACTGTATTCTTAGCACTTCCAGGAAAAGAGTTTGTTCAACATTTGCATGGAAAATAGTGGCAAAAGTTGACCATATATGTTTCCATGTAAGAGAATATGTAATATCCTTTGTGAGCTGAACAATTTGAAAATACTCAGCTACAACATAATTACATAATTATGCCAGCCTCTGGGCTCTGAAGCTGTTATGATTTCCATATCACACTACTCATTTGTGGACTGAGTGCCTGTCCTCTATGAACCCTTGAAACTCATACTAAGGCATGGTGACTCTTAAATCTTTTTATATATTAAAAAGGGTCTTCTAGTCACCAATAAAACTGCAGTATGACAGCGTATATGAGTGTGTATGAGTGTTTGAGAGGTATACTCAAGTATAATTAGAACATCCACTTCAGTTAGGTAATGGTTGTTCTGGACTTTATTTTCATAGGTTAGGAAATTACTGAGAAAAAGAAATGATTCTATGATGATTCTTTGATAATATATTTTCTGGTTATCAAAGGCCACAGTGGGATACAGTCCTTTTTTACTAGATTATTTTAGCCTTATGTTGCTGATTTCTGTAACACAAAGAATGTTTGACATAAGAAAGCTCCACAAACAAACAGACAGACAAACCAACCAATCAAAACAACAACAAAATCTTGACAATCACCACTTTTCATCACCATACCCTCAATAGTAAAGTTCATGACATCTCTAGCAAACTGGGATTTTTGACTGATAGCAGATATTGGGATAGCCCTTATTTCATCTGGTTTTGTTCAGTTCAAGAATTCATGTGAAAATGCAAATTTTAAGTAATGGGAGGCAAATATGGATTTAAAAGGATTATAAGGTGTAATGCAGTTCCTTCTGGGAATTAAATAAAAAGGGAGATAGAGAAATAAGCAGGACATCTCATAGGAATGCAAGAAAAATACATTAAAGGAGCTCTTCTTCATGGTTTCTGACTGCCTATCAAGCATTTTTTTTTCTTGGACAACATCTCTGCAGATTCTGCCTCTTGTCAGTGACTGAAACAACAGTGATGACCTGTTCCTGCATTAACAGGTAGGAAGTAAGAAGGTATCAACTGCAGTCTCAGAGACGCTGAGCTCCAAAGCAGACCAACAGAACAACACTGTTTTGGGATAGTGACCAAATTTTCAGAACAAATTTAATTTTTAGACTGAGTGCAGCACAAAATCAAGCCCTTCCACCAAAAATAGAGCTGAACAGATAGAACGAGAAAAGAACAATAACCCTTAATACTTAGTTTTATTGTGCAAACTCTAAATATGGCAAAGCAGGGAAATGAGTCTTCCACAGTCTAAGCAGTTTCCTCATTTTTCAGTTAAAGTGTCAGTTATTTTTTTGCTATCCTGATAAAAGTTTAATGAAAACTGACACATTTTGAGAGAGTAAGATACTTTGGCTAAAAATACTCTTGTGTTTTTAAAAAGGAAGCATAAACTGGTCTTGTTAAAAGACACAGAATCACAGAGTTATTAAGGTTGGAAGAGACCTTTAAGATCATCAAGTCTAACCATTAAAAAAAAATAATCCAAAAAATGGATTTGGACTGCCAAATAATAAGAGTCCTGATAATGTAATAACAATGATCTTCCCTTAATAAGAGTCCTGAATGCAAGTACACAATGAAGTCATGTTTTATTGCTGTACAGGTTTCCTTACAGGTTCAAAAACTTTCAAAGATAACTCAGAAAATAGAAATTTTAAAATTTTCCTTATTCTTTTTGTCTTGTTTATATTTTTGAAGGTGTAAGAGGCAAAGGGATTATTTTACATTTTCAAACAACATAGGGGACCCTGAGGGCAGCCTTACCTCCTGGACTGGAGAGGACACGGTGCCTGAGGGGGCTCAGGAGTTGCTCTAGCCTGCAGTCACACCAGGCAGAGAGCTGCTGAGACTTCCCCCAAACTCATTTACAACTCAAATTTTACCTCGATGATACTCTGGCTGTCCCTATACCAAGACAGCTGGAAACAGGCTGGCAGGTTAAGAAGTCAGGGTTGGTGAGAGCTGGAAAGCCAGGTGAGTCTGTGGGGAGCGTGGGGTGGAGGCAGACTGGAAGCCACAGGGTTGATTTGGTCAGTAGTGGTGAGAGGTTGCCCACAGTGCTTGAGGTTCAGGGTTATGCTGCTATCAGCATGGGTCTCAACAAGGCTGCCTCATCTTTTGGTGGGAAAAAAAGAGCAACAAAACTATTTCTTAATCTAAATCTCCTTTTAAAACAACATTGCCAACACCAGTAAACTGACTCCTAGGGCAAATGAGGACAAAAAGTGAACTTCATAAGCTTTCATTTCCATAGTTAGCTACTAAATGCATCCCTGTTCACCAGTGGCCTCTCTCTTGCCTTGTACTGATCTGCTGTGCTCTGCCCACTGATGTAATTCTCTTCCCTGGCTCTGGGTGGGCTTATTACTCCACTGCACATTTCGGTCTGGAACAAGATGTATTATGTTTAGCACTTTAACATTTTTATTATGGCAAACTTCTCTGCCAGACACTCCTCCTCTTGGGGAGCTATTTAAAATTTTTGATCATCTGCCCTTCAGATCTGCCTCACCTACATTGCCAATATCATCCCAGATATTGCTGGCAATATGGATATATGATTAGGCACAACAAGAGTAAATAAGCTTTATTGCCAACAGTATGTCACTAGAGTCAGACAGGATCCAGAAATGTGTCATCCACAGAAAAACTTTGGATCAGAAATGGAGATTGTGTCTAGACTTTTCATTTTTCAGTTAAAATAAATAATATTTCTACATGTTTTACTAATTACCACAGAATGTGAAATGGTGAGGGGACAGAAGGGATGCTTGAAGAGGGGATAAATAAACACTGACAAGCTGGGAAACTTTTTTAGGTAGTTTCAATTTAACTGTAAAATTCTTAGCAAGGTGTGCTTCATATTCTCCTGAAAATTCTTCAGATCCTTTTCTCCAGGCTCCTATTTGCTCATGTGCTTGACACAGTACGTGCTGTCAGAGTGCTTCCAGGCATATGTTGCATTTTGGGTGCACAAATGTACTGGGCTCAGAGCTGTGGTGAGTTTAAATGTTCTAGGCAGTTTTCATGCTGCAAAGACCTACCAGGCCTTGACATGCTGCTTCTCTGTCTGCCATCTCTGCCACACATATCAGGATGTTCATATCCTTAGAGGCAGCAATCAGGTGTCAGTGACTTGGTCACTTTCCAACATGTCAGCTTTGTAGTACAATTTTCTGGTAGATCCCAGCCAAATCCTCATGGATCTGGCACAAATAGACCCCAGGGTCCAATTAAAAATAAGAGAAAACTTCCCAGGAACAGCTCCCCATGTTGAAAGTTCTCCATGGCAAGTCATGGCATTTGTTGCCAGAGGCTGTTGCTGAAATTGAGGCTGAAGTGTTTTGAGAGAGTCTCAGATGTTGCAGAGAAAACAGATGTAAATGTTTCCTTCTACTCAGAAGGTAATTTATCTTTGTGACAGTGAAATGTTCTCCAGGATATGAATGGAGGTGTAAATCTACAGACTATTAATAAACATATTTATGTTTATTAATTTATAAGACCTGTATGAAAATATCATCCACAGTCAGTCTTACATGAACAATTGGATTCACCCTCAGCTGGAATCCCTCAGTACTCTGCTGGGGTCACTCAAAAGATGCCTCTCTCTCATATACCAGAACAGAATTATTTGCAGGATGAGGTTAGAGAACTACAAATATAAATGCAGTTTTCGGCTGTTTTAATAGGACAAAATTTAACCTCTAGTCAGCCAAATGTAACAGCTTTCACACAAAATAAATAACAAAATATGATAAATTATGGTTACAGGAAATATTATGTCTAACTAAGTACAATGTATGATGTCATACTATCTGTGCTGTTTCTGCATTCATCCATTTTCATTGTAAAATTGGTATTGAAGGTTGTTTTCTCTTTAAGAAACCTCAGTGCTCACTTGTACAAATACACCTTTTTGCTAGCCTTTCCCTCCTGTCTTTTGCTCCTGTGGAGTTTATAAATTGATTTAATGTTTAATTTTGTCAATCAAAGTGAAAAAAATGGAAAGGATGATTACAAAATGGGTGAAAAAGGCAATGCATACAACTTCATTGCCTCCAATAATGGCTGAGATCACTTGGGGTGGCAAGATCAGGTTGCCTGAATAATTTCTGACACACAGAGAGTCTGTGAATTTTGTTTATTCCTTTTTTTTTTTTTTCCAGAAGTATTATTTTGTAATGAAATGTATCTTCTTCATAACTCCAGTTGCTACTTTTGGTGAAACAGGAAAAACAGTCATCCAAAACAAGATGGAAGGGTTTTGGGCACCGCAGTTTAGGAAGGACATTGAGCTACTAGAGAGGGTGCAGAGAAGGGCAACTAAACTAGTCAGGGGTCTGGAAAACAGGCCTTATGAGGAGAGGCTTAGGGAGCTGGGCTTGTTTAGCCTGGAGAAGAGGAGGCTGAGGGGAGACCTTATCGCTCTCTTCAGCTACTTGAAAGGCCATTCTAGGGAGGCGGGTGTTGGCCTCTTCTCCCTTGTGACCAGTGACAGGACTAGAGGGAATGGGCTTAAGCTCAGCCAGGGTAGGTTTAGATTAGATATTAGGAAGAATTTCTTTACTGAAAGAGTGGTTAGATATTGGAATAGGCTGCCCAGGGTGGTGGAGTCACCATCCCTGGAGGTTTTTAAGAAGAGGATAGATGTGCTTCTTCAGGGGATGATTTAGGGGTAAGAGTAGTGTAGGGCTATCGGTTGGACTAGATGATCTTGAGGGTCCTTTCCAACCGTAATGATTCTGTGATTCTGTGATTGTTAGTCACTCTTTCCAATGACACCTTGCATCATTTTTTTCTTAGCAAGGATTTGGAGTATTTTGGTAGCTGGTGTAGCAGGTACAGGAAAGGACATGTCCTGTTCTTTGAGGTTATATGACTGGAAGGAAGGGAAAGTGCCTCTTTGCAGAGTGTTTAAGTAGTGCACTGTGGCTTTTCTCTTTCTGTAAGAAAGAAGCTCTAGCTCTAGCTGTGATGTGTACCAGAAAGAAATCCACTGCAGAAGGTTCCTGGTCAACACCCAACACTTACATAAGTTATCCCTATGTTTGCTGACTGTTTCGTTTGTCTCTAATTCTCTATAATAAATCCTTGTGATTTTTGTGAGTTTTAATGTGCTCTGTATAGAAAATAAAATGAGTCCCTTGAGTGAGTGACAATATTATCATATTTGCATAAGATGTATATACAAATATTATAGTTTGGGGTCATTTGTGTAACTATGTTGATGTTGTGCATGCATCATTATGGTAACATCAAAAGCCTCATTTATAGGATCTCACTGTGACAAGTCTGGTAAAGATGGAGACAAAGGGTGCTGTACAGAAAACACATCTTAACAAGGACACACCATGGATCACAGTACCATGAAATCATGAAGATCTGGAGTGGTACTAGCTTGCCTTCCCTAATGCTTGTAAGTCTCTTTTCATCCTGGTTGGCCAAGGCTCTTAGAGCCATGGTCTCTTGCATTCTTATGACAGTGAGTACAGATTCTATGGAAAAGATCATCAGTTATGCATATATAAAAGAGATAATGGCAGAAAAACCAAAGATGTTTTATGCTACAGCTCCATCTCCTGTGCCAGTAAGCTATAATCACATAATTAAAAAAAAATTACTGTTTGCCATTGGGTATTAAACATTACATTAATTTTAAATCTCTTCCTCTGGCTCACAGCAAGCACTATAAGAGAGTGGTGAAATGAAGAGGAGAAAAATAAGAGGCCATGAACATGTCAGAGAAGTCATTCTCCATGGTCTCATCTCCTTTGACAGAAATGTGCACTGCAATCTGTCACCCAGCCAGCGACCAGGTTTTTTTAACCCTCTCCCAGGCCACCTGCATTTGCAGTCTGTGTGCACAGAATTGCTGGTCACATAAAGCTGGAAGAGGTATGTTTGTAGAACAGAATCACACTACCCTTGTTAGGACACTTTGAGCTTTCATGATTTCTCTTCTCCCATTCTAGTTTACATTTTAGCACTAATCTTTGAAAAATAGAACAGGCTAAGGCAGAGAGTGAGGGGAGAAGGTGAAGAAAAAGGGTTATCCAGTGTATAGAGGACCTCTTCTCTCCTTCCCACAATAACAAAATCTTCATTGTCTGCACCTGTTTGCACAGGAAAAAAACACTACATGCATTGGTTCAACAGTGCTCTTGCTAATTAATGTGAACACTTACACATGCAAATCACATTAACTATCAGTTTGTGCATGCAATTACTTGATTTATGCATGTAAATGTCAATTTGAGGCCAGATTGTAACCTATTGTAAACTGGCATTGCTCCACTGACTTCCATCAAACTATGCTGACTTATATTAGCTACAGAATTATTCCATGGTATTTTTTCAGCCAATTTTAGTTCTTGGTGCTATTGTAGATGCAGTGACAGACTTGCTTTAAAAAGCTGACCTTTGAATTATTAGTAAAGGCAATCTCTTACTCTGATTATGGCTTGGATTTTGCATTTTCTTTGAGTTCTATAATGCTGAACTTCCTCTTTCTCCCTATGAGCTCTGCCCCCACTATAAATCTTATTATGCCCTGCAACCTGCAGTCTGAAAGAACAGGAGGTCAGCAATTAGTCTTTGCAAAATGATGGCATGCTAGTGCAAGGGCTTTGGGTGTTCCTGTATATGAGATTCACTTTTTGTTACTGATCAATTGAAGATCAATTATGGGATACAATGAGAAACTAAGTAGCCTGCTGGTCTCTTAGAATCTGGATAAGGCTGATTCCAAGGCTGCAGTGGAGTGAAGGTAACTACAAAATGAAAATATGCAAAAGGCTTCATCCAGCTTAAACTTCACTCTGATCAGGCTGTTTTGAAGCAGGCGTTGATTCTAACTGAGAGCACTTTCATTGTGTCACTAGAATCCATAGTATAATTATTCAGGGAATGCTGTGGTCCAAATGACTTCAATATGGTCTGGAATTAAAAAAAAAAAAAAAAGCTTTGGCTAAAATTAAAATGCCTGCCAGAGACTTAAAGAAAGAATTTCAAAGTCATTAGTAAAAGCTTTACACTGTATGTATTGCACAGATCATGAAATACAGAATCTTTATTTTATTGACATCAGAAAATACTGGTCTCACCCTAAAGACTACAGAGATGCTTTGGTGATTCCAAAAAAAATGATTGCTTTCAGCCAGACTTGCTTGATCAGTCTTAGCTGATGGACCTGGAAGAAGTTAGGATTCAAGGAGCACCATGAAAAGCAGACGGTGACAGGAGCCTCAGAGAGATGTGAAGGACAAAGTCCAGGACACAGAGCCAGCAAGGTGTGGAAATGCCTCCTGTTTTCTCAAACAAGGCCCAGATTCAAAGATACACGTGGCTATGATACTTGGAAATCCTGAGAAAAAATGGGAATCTCTGCATGTTTCAGATTTTTCAGGAGCAACATGCAGACAAGGCCTGTGGAATAATCAACCTGACCTTCTAAAAGATCTGATGGGGAGGCAGTTTTAGCATCCAGAGGTGACTAAATATATCTTTCTACTCCCTGGCAAATGAAACTGCTGTTTTGTCCATGAGCTCTGCTTCTTAAAATTACTCCTTGATTTACAGCTGTTAAGTCACTTTAAGGACCTGATTAATCATTTGCTTGTGGCAGGTGGAGCTACAGCTGCTAAAAATAAGAAACAATGCATTGTGTCTTAATCAACAAAATGGGGATGGTGGCCAAACAGGGAAGATTCATGAAAACCTTCTCTGCATTTCCTTCTGTGCATGCATGTGCAGGATGTGTGTTGAAGATAAATACACAAACAGTTACAGTCACATGCTTGATCAGCTGAGCCAATTATTAAAAGGAAGCTGAGCTCCATTCCCAATGCATTTTAGGGCCATGATTGTTCAGCTAAATTGTGTGAGAAGGCAATGTTTAGCTGTAGGTGTACTTGGCAAATCTCTCCTCTGAGACTGATAGGTGCACCAAAAGGCAGGAAATTATCAAATGTTTCAAGTATTAATTTTTTATTATTATTATTTTTTTCCTGTAGAGGTTGATACAGTACAATTGAACTGGACAAGAGTAAAATGTGAATCGAGCTATTTTCTGTTAAATTTTTAAATATAAATGAAGAAGTTTTGTGTTCATTAGTGTGCCAACAGCAACCCATCTAAGTAAGGCTTCAAGTGCTATATGCTTGAATGTTGTTCTTAGAATTTCTCCCACTTTTCTATAATGAAGTCCTTACAGGGAAACAACTATGTGCATATTATATTTCTTTTTTACATCTGTAGGAACTCAGCCAAACGCTTCCTCACCTCTCATGCCATGATCCTTTGGCTGTGAACACTAAATCCATCACAATTTAAACAAGCAGAATAGAAACTGCTTCTTCAACAAGTTACTCTATTAAACCTGAGAATTACCTGCAAGACTGAAGTGCTTAGCAAAATATCACCAATATAAAGGAAAAGACATTGGGTTAATTCTGAGTCCTGTAATTATCATTTTGAACTTAAACTAAAAGAAAAAAGATAAGAAAAAAATACTGATTTAAGAACTCACTAATGAATGCTGCAGTTGATGAATTTTATGCAGTTCTTAGGCAGTCTTGACAGTGGAATAGAGAAGGGAGGAAAATACTATATAACTGATCATTTCCATACTAAGGATGAAGACTCAGTGTAAAATTTTCCAAAGCAGTTTTGTTGTAAACTCTGTAAAAGTCATTGGGATTTAATGTGCATTTTGAAAAGACAAGATCACTGTGACAATATGGACTTCATTAGTTCCAAATACATCTGTGGAAATAAATTTGTGTTGAAGACATAGTCCAACCTCACTATAACAAATCACCTCTGGGCTAGGATAAATATTTATGATATCAAACTCTTCACTGTAATAGGGTTTGGCCGCTTGCTGTATTAGAAAAATGGAGATACTTGCAATTTGGAATAACATTTATATATAGTACTTTTATGGAAATTGTTTGCCACATACCAATCTTAAGAAGGCAGCACAAATTAAGTGGGAATGGAAATGAAAACCACTTTAACAGACCAGGTAAAACACATATTGGGGAAACTTTTGCTTAGGTTTATATTAAGATTAACTTGACTTTTTTCTAACACACTGATCAATACAATAAATTCATTCTTGCTGATAGGAGTATTAAGGAAAGATGTTTTGGGGAAGTTAAGATACTGATTTTGGAAATAGATTATATTTTCATACAGTATTTCCATATGAAAATAAACAAGGAATTATATGTAGCTTTGTTTAACATAAAGAGTCTGAGGATTCCAAAGCGAGACATAGTACTCCAGGTGAGGTCTTACCAGAGCACAGTAGAAGGGGAGAATCACCTCATTTGACCTGCTTGAGATGCTTCTTTTGATGCAGCCCAGAATACTGTTATTCTTCTGAGCTGCAAGTGCACATTGTCAGCTCATGTCCAGCTTTCCATCCACCAGTACATCTAAGTCCTTCTCCACAGGGCTGCTGTCAATCCCTTCATGCTCTACCCTGCGTTGATACTGGGGATTACCCCAGTCCAGGGGCATGACCTTGTACTTGGCCTTGTTGAACTTTGTTGAAGCAGTCTAAATCATTCCACAGTGCTGTCTCAGGGCCACAGATAAAAGCAAACCCCACCTTAATAACTGTGCTGAATCAATGACACTCATTTTAGAAAATGGAAACAACACTCCTGATCACTACAGAAACAGTCTGATGCATTCTTCCAAGAAGTGATGTTAGTATGAAAGAGGAAGCAATTTGCAGGAGCTGTCACTAGCTTTCATAGCTTCACAGAATCATAACTGTCAGAAAGGATCTCCAGAGGTCATACAGTCCAACCTGTGCTCAGAGTCAGCTGCTTTGGGCCTCACTGCTTGAGTCTTTGCTGTTTCCAAGAATAGAGATTCTACCACTACAGCATTTGACAAATGTTTATCCTCTTCATGCTATGTATTCTAAGGTTCAGTGAGACCCCTGGACCTATTTAACCAGTGTAAATCACTGCCTTTTGAGGAGCTGATTCTTCTTCATCTTCTTATTGTGGAGCAAGATTTCCCATTTGCTCTCTGGTGTTTCAAGCTGCTGATGCATAATGCATCCTTAGGATATTCTGTTGTGATTATTTCCTCTAGTATCACCCATTCAAAATGATTCAAAGAGCATAAAACAAGAAAAAAATCAATCAATCTGAAATGTATTGTGTTGGTCACTGTGGCTGTGAAAAGCAGAGTACTTTCTAGTTGTAGTTTCATGAAAGTACTCTGGTATTCTGTTTAGAATTATTCTTCTGACCAAATTAACTACATTTCTCAAAGCTATTGCTGTGCAAAGTTACAAACA
Organism: Galbula dea; assembly: GCA_013399015.1. Classification (NCBI taxonomy): domain Eukaryota; kingdom Metazoa; phylum Chordata; class Aves; order Piciformes; family Galbulidae; genus Galbula; species Galbula dea. The sequence continues at coordinate 2,014,300 of VWZX01009565.1, forward strand.
TTTCCTTTAGTCATTAAGAAATCTACATAGAAATCTGCATTATTAAAAAGGCAAACTTTATTTCAAGTGATGGGAAATCTATATTTATTTTCCCTCAGAGAGGTTTAATTCTGGGCAATTTTGGAAGGTTCCTGCACTGACTACAAGGACAGATGTAATTACTCAACATCTCTTCAAATGGCAAAGTTTGCAAGCAAACAATAGATTCCTAAATGCATTGACAACTTTTAAGTCCATTTTTTCCAATGCTTTGGCAAACACTTAAAGAAGTGTGTTTGGTGGTTGCTGCAATTTTTGAGTGCATATTTGTCAATGTCTATAGTATAACAAAGCTACCTTTAAGGTCTAGCAGAGCAAGATTTCACCCTTAAAATTTTGCAGTCATTTCCTTTGTGAGTCCTTCTAATTCCAGTTACTTCCTATCCACACAAATAGCTAAGTTAGCTGGTTCTAGATAGTATGACTGAACGACTTCCTGGCCACAGGTGCACTGGCTTACATTCATGGGCAGGGTCCAATAAGTAGGTATTTTGAAGACATTTTCCAGAGCATAGCTATTAAAATGTGCTCTAGTAACCCCTGGAAATCCTGTCTCAATACCTTTACTGTCCATTTTAACTTGTGTTAAATAGGAGTGTCTCAAGTTATGCTGCTACAATTGGGATGTGAACAGACAATATGCTAGTGCAAGACTTAGTCTCTCCTATCATGCTGCCAGCACTTTTCTTCCTGTCAGTGTCGACAATTGCCCAAACCTGGTTAGATGGCATGGTGAAGAACCTGCCCATACCTGGCCTCTCTCTGTCTTTCCTACGCTTTCATTTGTACTTTTCATTTTGCTGTTGAAAGTAGACCAGCATGGGGAAGATGGTCCAAACTGTTAATATGTCTGCATAAAAAAAAGTGCAGGCTGGCATGTTGGGGTTTTTGTGACCTCCTATTGCTATTGATTATAATTTGTCTGCTGCTGCAAAGGCAGGGAGTTACAGCCTCAGCTATTGCTTGTCTTTACAGCCTGAACTGTCAAAACATTAACCTACACTTCTGTCAGAGATTACAGGCACAGCTGCTGCCAGGAGAATGCAGAGGAGTGATATAGAAATGTGCAGCCTTATTTGGAGGTGAGCTGATTTTGGAGATGTCTTGGTGCCTGGCAGCACTGACAGCTCAGCACCGAAGGGTTTTCCTATAGAAGTCCATGGTTTAGCTGTTCGGTCACTTGGTGCTTCTGCATCTGTGCTTAAATGTCACTTTAAGGCATAAGCCAGATTATGCATGAGTCATGAGCTAAGCTGTCTTTTAAATGTCATCTGAGAGATTCACAAATAAACAAACTCCCCATGTGGCATAAAAGAAACTAGCATTTGTAAAATTGCTGAGTAACAAATGCAGCTCTGTATAGTCACATTTCCAGCTCTCACATCTAAAACTATACTAAGTGGGGATTTGATCCATGATATATCATCCTAAATACTATGATTATACAAATAATAATAGTAATAATGATAAACATACCTGTGAGGTTACAAGTGAATAATATGGCTCCTTTTTCTCCATCAGCTCTGTATGTGTTCCCATTTCAACCACTGTGCCATCCACAATGCCCACTATTACATCTGCAGTCAGAATGGTGGAAGGCTGAAGAGCAATTATAGTTGTTTGACTTCACCTGGCCTGAAAATAAAATACCAAACTGTAATTCATGTTCCCTGTTGCTTGATGGTTTAAAGTAATTTCTCTAATTTGTCATATTGATACTGCTGTTACATCCCATTGATCTCATTTGCTGAACATCCATATGATTCATGGTTCTCTCACAACTGACTTAAACTACAACCTGCTCCTTTCCCTGGCAGGTTATAGTTGCAACCTCCAATCTCTTTTGGCTTATTTTGCTGCTTCTGTTTTTCTTGCATGATATCTATTTTGTTTTGGTTTGATTGGGTTTTTTTTGGTTTTTGGGGTTTTTTTTTGTTTTGTTCTTCTATTTTTGTTTGTTTCAAATACTGTTTAACATTTAAAGCCCAGCCATGAGGTGCAAAGTTGGGAGCATTTCCATAGAGACTGGCTCAGTGGTGGAGGACACATGTCTGTTTTGCTCCCAGTATCCCACTGATTCTAATAGCATGACACCAGTTGTTTGCCACTGGTAAATGTTGCTCAGCATTATCTGGCTGGAGGCAATGTGTTTGCCTTAAATAAGTAGCTTTGGGCCTCCACTGGCACACAAAACCCATAGGATTTGTAATTGATAATTTATGGAGAAAAGCTATTCATATCACCTAAGTGCATGTTGTGGTTTAAGCCCACCCATCTGGCAACAAAGCACCACACAGCCACTCACTCACTCCTACCCTTTTCTGGTGGAATGGGGAGGAGAAAATACAACAAAAGGTTTGAGGGTGTAGACAAAGGACTGGGAGGACTCACTCACCAGTTATGGCCACGGGCAAAAGACAGACTCGACTTGAGGAAAAACAAATAATTTAAATAAAAAAACCCACTACCAGTTTACCAATTGAATCACAGTAGAACAGTGACAGATACAACTGGATCTTAAATACACCTTTCCACCACCCCTCCCTTCTTCCAGAGCCCAGCTGTGCTACCTCCTCCCCTCCAACTGCACAGGAGGCAGGGCAGAATATTGTGGCCAGTCCCAGTTTGTCCCATGTCGTTTCTTCTGCTTCTTCCTCCTCAGGGGAAACTCCTCACAGTCTTCCCCTGCTGTAATGTGGTGTCCCTCCCACGGGAGACAGTCCATGAACTTCTTCCATCAGCATGGGTCCCTTCTGCAGGCTGTAATCCTCCCAGTGATGGATTGCTCCAGTGTGGGCTTCCCTCAGAGTCACAGCCTTCTTTGGGAGCAGTCCCCTGCTCCACTGTGGGGTTCTCCACAGGTTGCAGGTGGGATTTTTTGCCATTGTTGCTCTCTCGGGGCTGCAAGGGCTCAGCCTGTCATCTCACCATGGGCTGAAGGGGAATGGCTGCTCCAGCATGCCTACCCCCCTCCTTCCTCACTGACCTGGATGTCCTCAGGCCTTTATGAGATCCCACTCCTCTCTAAAACAAAAGAACTCTCCCAATAAAGGAATTCACCAAAAAGGTTTTCCCCTTAAATATGTTACAATAGAGACAATAATTGGCTCAGCCTTGGCCAGAGGCAGATCCGACTTGGATCTGATGGAGCTTCTTCAAGTTTCTTGCAGGAGCTACATCACTAGCTCCCTCTTCTGCTGCCAAAACCCCAGCAGACACAAACCCAACACAGTACAGATGCCAAATTTCCAAGAAAAAATAAACATACAGGTTAGTATCTGCAGCCTGACTATGTAACCCAAGAAAAGAGATGAAGATTTCTTCCCAAAAATCTCTGACTCAGCTTCTGAGTTAAGTGTTATGAGCTAAATGCTCAGAACTGTTAAGCTCTCTGGAGTGTTCAGTGAGGGCTCCTCCACCCACTCAGATGGCTAGTGCATGGTGCTAGCCCCTGGATTGCTGAGCCAAGTGGAAATCATAGTTTCAGTGGTGGTGAGGTGGAAGAGATGAGAATTTGTCACAGAAGAAGAGTGGGCAGGTTTTTGCTATAAATAAGGAAATAAACCTTCTCCTTGTCACAGATCTGTCATGGAAAATGATGACTGTCACTGGTGTCTTCTCCCTGAATTTAGATTAAATGTGTGATTTGAGAAAAGAGGAATGGTTATATCAGTGACAAAGCATTTACTTTTCTGAGTCCAATGTGAACTAGCATCTTGCTTTCTGTATCTAGAGCAGATGCAGTGTCATATAATATGACAATTATAGGACCACACACTAAAGGTCAATCAACAGCCATTCAAGTTTTCTGATTCCCTGATTTCTGCAGATTTCCTCTTTTAATCAAAACGGTAGCACTTTTCAAAGAGAAGAGTATAAGATCTATATTTTTTTTTGGTGTTAACAAATAATTTTAAGTTGGACCTTACTGAATATAGAGATAAATGGAAAGATGCCCTTTAATTTATGTAGACTTCAAGCTGCAAAGAAATGAGATCTAGAAGTAATGTTTCCTTGCTAAGTGACATTTCCTCCTAGATTATCAGTGAAAATGCACCCTCATTCAGAATGTTTGCCTACTGGAATAACTCAGCCCACATGAGCAAGTGTCCTGGCGAGAGCAGCGACATTTATGAGCCTCATTTATACCTGTGGCTAGCGTCTTGCCGCAGCACGGCAGTGTGCTTACAAAAAAAGATTTTGAAAGCTGCAATTTCCATTTTCGACACAAGGTGGCGACGGAAAAATCAATGTTTGGTTAAGTTGAGCCTTCCCCCCACTCGTCCCCATCCATTCTCGTGTTTTGCTAGTTTTGCAGAGGGGTAGATCTGACCCACTTGAGAATGACATATCAAACTCCACATACACACCCTGCGATGTCAGTCTAGCCTTTCAGCTGCACTCATTGTTTTAATTTCAGTGAACTTAAAGATATGTTGAATTTTAGAGATGAGCTGTTTTACAGATAAGCACACAAATCTCCACTACATACATGAAAAATACAGCTTCTATTCAATACTGAACTTTATGCCTTATGTCCAATACACTAACCTACACTGTATTGGGCTGTACGTGTCCTTTTGTGTGATTTTGCCTCTGTTTCTCTGTTTAAAACATCCATGAGAGAAGAATTTACAAGGCTGGATGCAAGTTCCCTGTTTTGGGATGTACTTCCTTTATTCTTTACTCAGAAAAGGGAAATGCTACAGATGGGTCATCTGATACAACACACACTTGCTGCAGCACTCCTATAAAGACAAACATTTCTTCTGTACCAAAAAGCTACAAGCATGAGAAATCACACAGGCTCTCCATACATAGGCAGTGCAGCACGTAGCTTCAGAGGGTTTTCCAAAAACATCCGGAATTGCCTGGGGGTGTGGAGAAGCTGCCTAGCAAATAGCAGCTACAGATCGTATCAAGAGAAATATTAGTTCAACTGCAACCGATTTCCTGTCCTTTGCATGGGAGTCTGTTTTGCATGAGCCTATTTTTAACTTGGGTTATTATTTCTTGACTGTGTTGTGATAGCTACAGGAGTATTGTTTTCAGTTTACCTCAGGAAACATTAACTTGGAAAAATCATCTTCTTCAGACTGTATCTAAAGGCTGCTGCTCTTTATTTTAGAAGCAAAAATCATAGCAAAAGACATATTGAAAGCACTGGTGCAAAACATTATGATATTAGAGGCTGAGGGAACAATACAAAGAACAGAAAGACCATCTTCTGGCCAGCTTCTGTAGAAGATATATCCCATTGTGTTAAATCTCATCTTAAATCAAAGTCCTCCAGCCAAGCCACTGACTTCGCACTTGTGGATGAGGGATCGCCCACAGTAATTGCTCCTGTGACCCTGCACCTTTGCTGCTGGCAGTTGTCAAGGGTCCCACAAGCACCCATTAGGCTGTCCTGTGGCATTGTAACTTTGTGGGTTGAAAGATACTCAGAAAAGAGGTACATTTATCCAACCCATGCCAGGAGGCCAGGCAATGCCCCAGATGATATACCTGTATGAATGCCAGTAGCAACCAGAGCTTTCACAAAAAGCCTGCTAGTGTGCTGGCAAGAACAGTCAGAGGTGTTGGAAAGGGAAAGAGTAGCAGTACAAAAAATAGCAATCACTGCAGAATAACAAAACCTGGTACACCTATTGGCTTTCCATTAGAATCAGAGAAATGGAAATGGAATGAAATCTCCAAGCAATTCAAAACTGGTTTAAGATTCTTTTAAAAATGTAGAAGCATAATTAACCCATTAATTTCCCTGTCTAAATGCTGCAGAACCATAACAAAAGAGCAAAGAGTTTAGTCTTGGAAAAACTTGTTTGAACCAGTTTTAGGATTGTTGACAATGCAAGTGTGATAAGTTTTTAAATTGAAAGGCAAATGGAACCAGCCATCAGAGTCCATTCCTCCACAGAGTTCACTATCATCAAGAGGGGAGAATAGGCTGTTCGCAGTCGGGACTAAATTTCTTTTCATCCTAATAGCAAGTGTTATCCAAGAAGCTCCTCACCCAGTAGCCCTGCCAGGTTACAGGGTCTGTGCCTGGGAACAGCAGCTGCTATCTCAGCAGAATGGGACACACACTTATGGCATTGGTAATGCAGCTGAGAACATTGCAACAGAATAACCAAGCAGGATATGCACAGAGACTGTGTGCCAATAGATGTCACTGTTGCGTGTGTTATGTAGCCTACTGGTTCTGATGTCTATCAGAATGCTATCCCACCTAGCTGCGCTGGGAAAGGTCTGTATATAGTGTCCTATTTCGTTTCATAGACCCTTGTCTGTGCTTTTTTATAGATAAGTATATATTACATATATATAAGTATAAATATATCTAAACATATTTTTACATAAACATTTTTTACATAAGCCTGACTATTTGATAAAGAGGAGATAAACGAGGGCATCTGTTGCCTAGTGCTTCACCAGTTAGATAGTTAAAAATAACTTTTCTCTGTCCCATAATGGTAAAAGCAGACCTTTACTATTGATCTGTTTGATTTGCCTGGCAACTAGCAGTAGCATCTGCAATACAGTTGATAATCAGACTTCATGGAGATAAGAGTGGTGAAACTGAGGAGCCACAGAGCTCCACATAGCAGCCCACAGCTGCTCCCATGTCTCACTTGGCACTTAGACAATATCTGTCCATGTGCAGTGTTGTTGTGGGCACATGTAGCTGAGAGCAGAACTTGGCATGGCTTTTTGACAACCCCTGCATCTGAGTCATGCTGCAAGAGATATGCCAGAACACTCCACTGCTAAAGCACCAGGAAAAGGCACCTCTTCCATGCTGGACACATCAGCTGGAGACTCTGCTCTGTGGGGAGGAGAATTTTTAAGGAAGTTTTATTCCCTCATCAGGGGATCATTCGTCCTGGGCATCTCTTTCCACGCTGTGGCCCCTGCTCATGCTCCTCTCTCTCTGATTATGTAGCAGGCGAATCACAGAAAATGTTGCTATAATTAATGTGCTATTGCAGGATCGTATCCTGCCTGTGCTCTCATTCTTGGCCCACGACACAGACCTTCTTTTATTCCCCCTTATAGCAACCAATGTGCATCAGTGCCTTTACCTCAAATGGTAATGTTTTTCTTAAGGACATTAAGCATATCCCTTGCTCAGTGATGCCAGGTAGAACCAAGTGGTTTTGACTCCACCAACATAACCAGAAAATCCAAAGAGTTTTTTTTTGGCCTCCTGAATTTCCTACTTCTCATTAGACTGTCCAGTGCACATCTGTAAGAGGTCACAACCAGGCCTGTCAGCTGATGGCTCACTAAAAAGGCATGGCTGCCAGCTTCCTTTGGCCTAAATCCTTCTCTTCACAGTCTAACAGAAATACTGGTCAGGGCACTGAGTACCTTCGTGGGAGCTTGAGAGAAACAAACACAATCTCTTATCAGACAGTTTAGTTCTCTGTGGGTGTCAGTGTATGCTGGTGTGCAATAGTCTCTGTGTTCCTTGAGAGTGGGGAAGTGGAAAATCCCCAGGGATGAGACTCTGACCTGAGGAATTTGTCTTGTAGATTACACAAGAAAGGTCCAATGGGTGAGAAGGTTTTGTTTTGATCTTATGCATTTTTTTCATTTGCTTTCCACTCCCAATCATATCATACACAACTTTCAAGGTATATACTTTAAAAAAAAGGGGGTAAATGTATAAGGTTGTTGAGAGGCAGGTGTTGGCCTCTTCTCACTTGTGACAAGCAATAGCACTAGAGGGAATGGGTTCAAATTGTGCCAGGGCAGGTTTAGATTATGGAATTAGGGAAAATTTCTTCACCAAAAGAGCGGTCAAAGTATTGGAATAGGCTGCCCAGGGAGGTCGTGGAGTCACCATCCCTGGAGATTTTTTAAAAATGGGTAGATGTGGCACTTAGGGCTATGGTTTAGGGATAATAAGAGTGTAGGGCTTTTGGTTGGACTTGATGACCTTGAAGGTCCTTTCCAACTGTGATGATGTTTCTGTGTTTCTAGTAACAAAAGCTGGAGGTAGAGTCTGAGTATGATCACCTTGCCCTGCTAATACCACTCTTTCTCAGGAATGTCAGACATTTCCTGCATAGAGGATCCAGAGAATTTCTCAGGAAAACATTGCTAGGATCTATTTTGCCTAAAACCATCTTAATTCATGGCTACTTAAAAGTATTTTACTGTCTGTTGAAGCGCTAAAAAGCACTGAGAGTTTTGTGGGCGTGTAGTAAGGAAGGAGGAAGTGTGGCTTTATTTAATACTAGCAAGTTGAGTGTGGGTTGGTGTTGGTTTTGTTTTGTTGTTTTTTTTTAATTGTAAAAAAGTTAAAATCAGGTAGTCAAACAAAACATAGATAGAAACACAGGTGATGCCTCTCCTTCTTCTCCAGACCCAATCTTTCCCATGACTGAGAACATCAGAAGGGCAAGGCTTGCTCAGAATGTCCAGACAGGGCCCTACCAGAAGTCCTGGAGCCCATCTGTCTCCTGGGGGAGAAGGTAAGTGGAAAAGGTGTCTGATGTGGGACAGAGCTTCAGGGACACCAATGGGGCAGTGCAGGTGGTGGCCATGCTGGACAAGTGCAGAGCAGCACAGTCAACCCTGTCACGCAGAAATGAGTGTTTGTGTGGTGAGTGCTTAGAGAGGCATAATGAGGATGGGCAGTGGCTGGGCAGCTGCCACATACAGATTTTGGGTAGGACTGGACAAAGCACAGGGGACCAGAAGCTGTGGCTTCCTGTCATTGTCCTCCTTTTCCTTTTCCACACATCTGTCTCCATTCATTTTCCATAAATCTTTCTCTCCCGTCCTGCCTGAGCAATCTGCGGAGCATCGATGGGGTGACAATCAGAGTGCCAGTTCAGCTTGATGAGAAGGGCTCTGCAAGGTGCACAAGCTCTTCCCACTGCCAGCTTCAGATGTTGTGGCCCCAGCCCAGCCTCCCCAGTGTAAGGGAGGCTTTACAAGCACAAGGGAAAGGGGACAAGATTCTCCTTGCCTTATCAGAAAGAAGCTGGTACATTTTAGAGGCAATTGTCTAAATAATAAACATGGTAACAATTTTAGTGTTCTGATTTTGACTTGCCATCAAACTAGGGTTACAGGCAGTAGCTGAATCTCAGTACTGGAAGTTCCCAGATATTTCCAGTTGTAACAGTGGATCTGACCACCTTTATCTCCACCTCCCCCCGCCCCAAAAAAAGAAACACAGCAAGGCACTTTTTCTGTGCCTCTGTTTCCAGGGAAACATTATCTCAGGTCATGTGGTCTCACTAAGTGAGCCCTTCCTAGGTTTAGTGAAGAACTAAGCTACCCGGGTGGCTCAGTTGTTGTCTCTGTGGCAGTGTTTGTAACTAAGACACTGACTAAAATGTGAGGCAATCTAAGAAATGAAGGTGAAAGAAAATCCATCAGATTTTGGGAAAAACAAATAAAACTGCTAACAGACAGAAAATAGATTTATGAAGTAAATAATTTTTAATATTCTGTTACATATAATCAAATAAACCCTGTAATAAGCAACATTAAAAACCTTTTATCAATGCCTGTTTTCTTTTGCTTGTGCTTCTATTTTTTTTCTTAATTAAAAAGCCTGAGGCTCAGCTTAAATATGACTTATGTTTGCACAAGTTTATTATCAACATGGGGAAGTTGATGTGAATGTGCCAGTCCTGGTGATGTTATCACTGAGTGTGCTTAACAGAAAAAGGTTTAAAATACATTTTTAAATCCATTATACTCCCCACAAAGATGAAAACAAGCTACAGAAGTCATGTAAAAAGCTGAATTTAATGAAATGCATTTTAATTGCCACCCACAATACAGCTGTTCACTGATGCTTGACAGGGTGAGATAAGCTGTGCTCCTGTAGGCTTGAGACAGCTTTTAAGGACACTCAGTGTGAGGGTGTCGGCCCTTGGCAGGTGGCACTTCTAGGCTCCTTCTGTGCTGAACATGCTGTTAACACTGCCTCGGGTCCTGAGCAGCAGCCAGGCATTGCTGCCCTTGTGTTTTTCTGAGAATGATGTGCAACTGTGACATGATGGCTAGGGAAAGAATGAAAATATGAAGCCTTCAAGGGAAAGCTATGCTTTCTGGAAGAAAGCAAGCCTCTGGTAAAGCAGTGAGATGAAGAGAGGTTTAATTTGCTGTTAAGAACAGTTTCCAGAAAAGGTGGTTTGGGTTGTGTAGCTTTTCATAGTATCGTTTCTCATAGAAGCCAGGAGGCAGCTTCTGGGCTCCAAGCAGACCTACTGCTGCTTCCCGAACGTGAGCTGTCTGGGCTTTTCAAGTGCAAGGAATTTAATTGCTTTCCCAGGAGGTACGGCTAAAAGGCCTAGACATAGAAACTGGAAAAAAAAGGTTTATCTACTAAAAAAATGGAATAAATATGAGTAACTAGCATCACATGGGCAAGTGCAGTACATGAGTCAAGAGTGATGGCTTCCGGTCTAAGCTGAAAAAAGAAATTGCATCATCAGAGCTTGATGACTGTCAGAAGAAATAAGCTACTTCTGACTCTGCAAGATTGAACTAAAATGCTGAAAGCAAATGGAATTTTTCCATTTTTAATCTGAATTTTTGTTTGGATTCTCTCCAAACCTCATCAAGAAACAATTTCTAATGTATTTAAATATATACAAACATATATTTTATAAATATAAACCCCTCTATCCACTTAAGTAAATTCACACACATTGCAGAGTGTAGTTTTTCCTCTCTTCCATAAATGGGGCAGATTAGATATTTTCTTCTCAGAAAAAGCACAACCATAATTCTGTTTATTTGTGAGAAAATTAAGAAGAGATAGATGCAAAGATTTTTAATGATTGTGGATACAGACAAATTTATCAGAATCAGTGTACATTATCACACTGTACAACTAAATGTGAAAGTGCAAAATAATTATAGCAAGGTACTAGGATATATTAAAAGAAAAAGAAAAAGAAAAAAAAAAAGAAAAGGAGAGAGAGAGACATTGAGAGAGAAAAAAAAATCCACTAAAACAAACACTGGAAGAGTACCAAAAATACTGGCATAAATTCATGGAAAAAGTTGCTCCAGGTTTCCAAGTATGTGTGAAATAAGAAATTGAAGAAAACAGTCATGTGAGTCTTTATTGGGAACACTGTTTATTCCAACTAAAACTACATTACTGAATATGAAGATATAAATCACATTACAGACATCTCTTCACATTGCCTTATCATAATAAAAGTGGCCCATTAAATTTCATTTTCATATTCAGTGTTGCTGATATACACTTCATATACAGTAAATAAAACACATGCTCTGGGTTTATAACCAAGACCTTTAGTGCTGTATAAAGTGATAGTTGCATGGTTGAGTTTCCTCTGCAGCAACACACACACTACATTGCCAGGTGTATTTTCATATGAATAGCAGATGTGAAACTGTGAACTCCACTTACCATTTTTAGTGTGGTTTCATAAAAAACAGGCATTGTATGGAATTGTTAGAGACACCATTTATTCTGACCCCCGAAAATGTTAGCTGCTTGTTTAAATTTCCCCTCATGCCAAAAGGGGGAAAAAATCCCAAATTCTGCTAGTTCAGTTATTACTATAAGCCATTTTGGATGCTTCTGCAATCTGTAAATTTCTCCTCCATCTTACACATTAAGGATAAATAATTGTTATTTCTTGAATATTTGTCCTTCAACTTTCTCACACTGCTAATATCTAGACGAAGAAATTTCACCTTCCTGAGCTGCAGAGGCTTTTCCTGGAAGCACTCCTTATCTGCAGGAGTGCACTTCTCAGTGCCTTTCTGGAGAGGACCTCCAAAAATTATTGGCAGGACTGATCAGTTAACCTAGCAAGCTCTTTAAGAAAGATCAAACATTCAGAGTGGAACTCCCTTCACCTAATGTAAATGTATAATCTGAACAAAAACTGAGACTCCCCATTTATGTTTACAGTAAGAAACAGGTGCTTCCCTGGTGTGCTTCACTGTGTGCTCAGACAGACATTTGGAAACAGATGAGTCATATCCTAGAGTGCTTTAAAGGCAATTTGATTGCTTCAGCTCTGAATGTCTGCAGCTGAGTGTCCCACCGTAAAGCCTCTTCCCCCCTTGTTTCCCTCTTGGCAGAATACTGTGTGCTTTCTCTGGGAGTGCTGCATGTTGTGAATCAAAAAAAAAATGGATATGTGAGGAATAAACTTTCTGTTTTATTACAAGCAAAGGGATTAAACAAGAGTCACCAGTATAAGGGGGTGCATGCAAAGGGGTTTCCTTCTATCAACCTATAGGCATACCGTGGAGTTGTAAGATGCTTGGACATGTCTGGACAAGTATCAGGGAACATGCGGCCGGGAATGAAGGGATTGGAAAATATATGTAAATAAAGCAAAACCCCTGCCATGTGGTCAGCCATGGAGGCTGCCATTTTGGTCAGGGCCCTGCCTCTCAACACAAAATAGCCAACTAGAGGAGAGGAAATGCCCCTTCTGATAAGAGGACTGGGTGGTACTTGGGAACCCTTTAAAAGGAGGGAAATTTGATTTCATGGTGTGCTTTTGGGATCATTAGGCAACTAGGGCACCCAGCATGTGTTGTAAGTAATCTTCCTACTTGTTATCTTTCTATCTTTTATGGACTTTGTTATCTTTCTAAATTTGAATAAAAGGAGATAATTTTCTCTGAAATAAATTTTATAACAGATATATTTTTGCAACCACGGGTGAACTTGAACAATTATTTCCATAAGAATAGTCACATTCAGGTAATTCTTTTCAATCTGAAAAACCATAACAAAAAGAGCTATTCTAGTCGTGATTAACTACAAAGTGGTTTTGCTTTAGGCAACATAGGAGAGCGCAGTAGTTACAGACGATGTTCATAATGATTAGAAAGAAATGAGGAAGTTACTCCTGTGGAAACAACAAAGCAAGGACATATATAGTGGTCAATCCAACGAGTCCACAAAAAACAGTTTGCTGAGCTAACGTCTTTAAAACTCTTTGAAAAGCATTCAGTAAAATAAAGATCGGCATCTTCAGGAGAATTACAGGAAGGCTTAGTGAGTTGGCTTTGGAGCTTATGCTGATGTGGATGGACAGGCTGGGGATAACTCGAGGGGTTGTGTGAGCTTCCCTAAGAGAACAACAAACTATTGTTTCCAGCTGGAAAGTCATACTTCAGAAAATAGTTTCTAGACATAACTGCTGATAAGCCAGGAAGGCAATAAATGCTGAAATGAGAAGATGACTGCAAGCGTTTCAGGTAGATAAGAGCTGCCTGTTGTCTAGATGACAAAGCAGAGCACAGAGACAGGTGGAAGCAATCCAGTGTAAATGATTCACTTGCTAACAGCAATGGCTAGTCTTCTGCAGAGAAATATTTGTTAATTTTAGAAAGTAAGCCTTTTGCAGCTCTATTGCTTTTGGCACTTCCCTTCTCAACTCTGTCTGTCCTTTTGCATCAGATCACATGATGCAGCATCTACTGTGTGTGCTAAGAAAGGTGCTTGAGGAGGAAAAGCAGGGCAACGGTCAGGGAGAGCTATAGCCCTGGGCTATGGACAATTTGTGGTAAGACTTCTATATAGGACAGCTGGAGGTTGATAAGAAATAGAGAGGCAACTGGGTTCTTCTGCTTTTACATGGAAAACTGTCAGTCCTTTACAAGCACCTAAGGATCAGGACTTAAAATTAGCCCCTCAAGTATACTTTACAAGAAGAAACTACATATATGCTGTTAGAGTCCTTGTTGTCTTGCTATTTATCTTCTTGCCTGTGTTGAAGATCTGAGAAACACCTTAATGTCTCAGACATAGAGAAGATGTGTTTTGCACAAGTCAAATTTGTCCTACAGACAGCAGTATGGATACATGGAAAGAGGCTAGGTAACGTACTGACTTTTATCTGCTGTCTTGACCAGTTCATGTACAGTTTGGATATTGCTCTAGCAACTGCCAAGCCACATTTCTACAGTATAATACAAGTCCATTTGCAAACAGAAGACTTTGGAAATACCTTGGAAAAGCTGCTACTTTATTTCCTTCTTCAGCAAGACACAAACAGGGCTCCAGAGAAACTGTATGAATTTCTTCTTTTGGTTGTTTCTTCTGAAAGATATGAGTTCCCTGGGTAGAGCACCCGTGGTAGCAGGTGAACCCTAAATGCAGGCAGAGCTGGAGCGTTGCTGTAACAAAATGTTTCGTCATGAAAGGGGAGACATAAGACTCAAACAGAGGAAATATTTAACTCTTGAAATCCAAGCTCCATCGGCACTAGGTTATCAGCTGTCCTACTGATATCTAGATGGTACCATCTAGCAATCAAGATCTGACTTGTTTGTAGGTTGTTTTGTTTGGTTGTTGTTGTTTTGTTTTGGTCTCCCCCTAAAATTACAAGGGCAGCTATTTTCCTAGAGCAGTTTCACTTCAAACCCTCCAGCAAAGTCAGGTGAACAGACCTTAACGATCCCACATAGTTTCTTAATATTGCTCTTACTAATTAGGTGAAATCACCGCCCATTAACATTTAAATAGCCCCGCTCCCAAGTGTGACAGGAACTTTCTTATAACTCAGTATGAGACGAGCCCTGCAAGTTCTCCTTCAGCCAGACATATTCCCACTTGCAAACACATCAGTGAAAAGTCAGCGGTCTAATGTGTGCTGATGGTAGCCAAGAAAGGAGAAGTTAGGTGCTGCCTGCCACAGATTGTTTAGCAGGTTTTTTGCAAACTGTTCGAATTTTAATTAAACTAACAAATCTAATCCAGGTACATATTGATGTACTAGTATTTCAGCTCTCTAAAAAACCCTCTAATTCTTCTTTTCTCCCCACTTTTCAGAAAAAAACCCCAGGCAGTTTATAAAAGCACAAGGGTTGTGAACTGTAATTTTAATTAAAGCTTTCCTTCTTGCCATACAACCAACATTATTAAATAGCTTGTTTATGAGGATGCACACTTTACAAGTTTTAAATTAATATAAACTGAAATTGTATATGCTGCAGAGAAAAGTAGACATTTGGGAAAAAACATATGATGATAAACATTATATTAATTTAATGTTTTGCAAACAGAGTGATTCCTGAATTGCTGACAGGTATTTCAAACTGAAATAGCAAATCCAGGGATGGGAAATACCCACACTCACTGGGATCAGTGTACTCCAATGCTGGTATAAACAAGAGGACAATTAACTCTTTGAGGCCATAAAGATAATTGGGTCCTGTGCCCTCTAGTTCACATGCTTCTGTCAACTGCTTATACCATCTTTGGGGCTTCAGTCTGCATTAGTAATTAACTCTGTAACTAGACTAATGATTGCAATGTTTTAATCAAATTTAACAGCTATGTATGGTACTACAATGGAGTCCAGTGGTTAAGAAACACTCAATTCTTCCTCCAAAATCCCTTATGAATGCCTTCTCTGAAGTCTTCACTCTCTTAATAATTATTCTGTAGGAGTAATAATTCTGTAGGAGGCTTAGATCAGTGCTGGCATAATGCAAGTGTCTGGGCTAAGTGTTTCTTGCTTAGTCATGAACAAGGCCTTTGGTGTTCCTTGACAAGCATGGCCTGATGTGTTTCTTCCATCATTACCCTTGTGGCAGTCATTTTAAGGGTGAGGTCCCCAGTGTCACTCACTACATTGAAGCCATCTTTGGACAACACTAGCTCCTGCTTGGGAAGGGATAGGGAAGTCTTTTTAACTCTGTCATCTGGGGTAGATGGCAGCACAGGACAGAGAGTGGTGTGGCCAACAAATCCTCAGCTTTTGAGATGAGTTTTGCTAGGCTTTTCTGTCAGGGATAAATCATTTGACCTGTATGTCATCCTAGGATTTGATGCTGAAATGGTGCTTTTAACACACATTTGTCTCTGAATTTAGGTCTGCTTTTAATAGGAACACAGCAGTCTGCAAGCTTTATTGGTATATCCAGCTGGGAAAGTGACTTGGATGGTCTGAAAACAACCATAAGAGCATGGAGGTTGTTATTAGTGCCTACAAGCTGAGCATATGAATCTATTTATATCTCATGGAGTCTGTAAAATCACATAGCTCAGCCTGTTAGCAGGCATGTGGTGGTGTCTGCTTTTGTCATTCTTACAGATGTTTGGGATTTTGCTGTGTTTACTTGCTTATCACCTTTGTTGGGTAGGCTTGCTTTTGTCTGGTGTTTTTCTCAGGTCTGCAGTTGATCTTTTAAACAGGGCTATGGTATGAATGGCTTTCAGTACATTTGTGTTGAGGTAAATCAGTAAAAAAATTTTATGTTACTTAACATATCACTTGTGAACTTAAGTAAATCAACACTATTTAATTGCATTTTCTATTTCCCCTGTTTAATCATGTCCAAACAGAGGACATTCTGAGGCACAGCTGTCCAGCACTGCTCTTCACCCACTTGTCTGCCGTATGCTCCCACCATCAAGACAGCATCACCTGCTCCTTCTGGCTCCGGATGAAGCCCATGCCTACCTTTCCATAAGGAACAATCCTTAACAGACACAGCTGATACTGAGTCTGTCCAGCTAGTGCAGCATGAGAATGTGAAGGTGAAGAACTCGCCAAGTGCAGTCACTTTTCTTTCCATTGTAGGTAAATTGTTGACCTCTCAAAGAGCAAATAAGGGGAAACAAGCCACAGAAATTATTTTTCTAGGCTGACCATGCTGCAGCCCTTTCAGCATTTTCCAGGTCAAATAGTACATATTTCCTCAATTTTGCCCTTGTGCTAGTAAATAATTCCAAACTGATAGGAAGGAGGCACATTTCAGATTCTTCTATCTGCATGTTTGTGAATGCAGTAGTTTCCACTAACTAGCCCCAGATGTTAGATGACTCATTATGCTAGAGACCCTTAGTTTACTGTCTGTAATCTTCTCTATTTATGTATTCAAATTAATTTCCCACTTACTTCATCTTACATAATTGTTACTGCAATAAATTGTAATGAATTGTAGTATTACAGAAATTTATTATTCATCACAATTGGAATGAAAACCAAGTATAATCTAACTCAAAAGTACAAAAGAACTCTTTCTTTCCCAAAAGACTGCTGGGTTAAGAAAGAAGATATTTTATTTTCAAAACTGAGAATTAAACTATACTGCTTCTAAGTTTGATTCCAGTGCAGAAACAAAACAGGGAAAAGGGAATTAATCGGAGCCCACACTGGATACTCGAGAATGTAATAAGGGGAAGCAGCCTCTGTAGAGTATCTGCCTGTCATGAGAAGGTGCTAAGGTCATACAAAAGGGGTGCCTGAATGAGTGATAACTCCCTCCTGTAACAGTCCCTGAGAAAACTGTGTGAGGGAGGGTGGCTGTATTTATTTTGGCAAAGCTGAGACCAGAATTTGTTTTCTTTTGTGTGGTTTATTCCCCTCATGAATCCTGATGCTGGAAAACTATTGAAAAGAGCAAAGGAGAACAACTATTACTGTAAGTTTTGTCTGCTACAATTGAGAAGAGTTATATGGAAATGATGAAGTACTGCAGGTTGCTCCAGGCCGTAAATCCTAACCCAAAGCCACGTGCAAAGCCTTGGAAAATTAAAATACCGCAGTTGGGTTTAACCAGCCAAAAAACCCCCAGCTGCTGAGTCACTCTGACTACACAGTACATATTCTTCAACTGTTGAAGGATGTATTGCAGCACCCTGGGGAATATATCAAAGGAATAGCCAATTATTCAAGCAGGTGTAAATGAGTTTTGTCAACACTTCCAACAATCTTTGCAATTATTTATAGAATCATTTAGGTTGGAAAAGATCTTTAAGATCATCAAGTCCAACCACTAACCTTAAGCTACCAACTAAACTATGTCCCTATGCAACAGTCTATTCAAAATAAAGGATCTCATATTGAAAGTCACTTTTATTTTTTTATTTTTGTTTTCTTAAGAAAAGCTATTTACATGGCTGACATGCGTCTGCTCCAAAAGAGGCCATCTTAGCTTCCCTGCAAGTCTTTTGAAATTACCCTGATGTATGCAAAGAGCAATTAAACTCTGCTAGATCAGCAACTGAAAAATACTAAGCAAATCAATAATATCTTTTATGTCAGTTTGTCTCTAGATGAAAAGCTTGTAACTATTGCAACTATTCTCTGAAATAGAATATTGAACCTCCAAGAACTGTGTGAGGCACAGTAATATTAGAAATGTGGCATAACGTGTGTGTGGGCGAAAACCAACAAACTCACACATTCAACCCTTTCTCCTAATTTGATACAGATGCCTTTATTTAGAATCTCAGTAGTCAGTAAGAATTGACAGTCATTTTTAATTAAGAAGACTTTACAGCTGTATCTGGCTGGTGAAGGAAACTGAAGGGGCAAGCAAAAACACCAGCTCTCTGCTTATCCATGGTGCTTAACCTCTGTCATCCCCTGGTACTGCTTTGGTCTATGGCGCTTGGTTTGGACAACAAGAACAGGGTGTCCCACCTAAGCCATGATGTGGATGTGACAACTCTAGGTCTGTCTCCCTCCAGATCACACGATCCTTACACAATCCCAGCGGTTCAGCCCCTGGGACTCCCCTATGCATCTTCCATGACCCACCCTGGGACAGGCACTGGTCATCCCCAGGGGGCGTGTGTGGCAGGGACTACACTGCATACAACAATCAAGCTGCACACATGGCAGGCTCCATCAGCACAGACACAGCCAGCATTAATTCTCTACAACTTTTCACATCTTCCCAGGAAAAAATAAAAATAAAAATCTGCAAACAGTACTAATTAGAGACTTGTGCATTTACAAGGGCATAGTAGTGTCCTTCCATCGCCAGTAACTGGCTGTGGGTGCCCTGCTCAACCACCCTGCCATTCTGGATCACTGCAATGAGGTCTGCAGTCTGTACGGTCGTCAGGCGGTGAGCGATGACGATGCAGGTTCGACCTTGCCGGGCGTTATCCAGAGCTTTCTGGACGATCTGCACATAGATGTCAGGAAAATGTTAGGACTTGGAAAACTTTCACTTGTCATAGGAACTATGTTTGATTTACCTTTTGTTATCACCTGAATATTTCTCACATAGAAATACAAGTCAGCGCATACATGAGTCTGAGGTCAGCAAGACTGATCAAGTGAGCATGAGACACTAAGGAAGTAGGTTCTTGGGCATCCAGTTTGGGTCAGAGCACAGATTCAGTATTTACTATCAGATACAGCTAATAGGAAGACAGCTGAAGACTATCAGCTCCCCATGGTGTTTTCTACTTAATGTTTTGGGGTTTTTTACTTGTTTATTCAGTAAATATGCACAGCTTCCTACTGTTGTTCAACTCAAAGCATGCAGCTGGAAAAGCTACTGTGATACACCTGCCCTGTTATTTCATAGCTGATCATTTGCAGCATGTTTGTATTATTTTATTGTATTATACTGTATTATGTTAGTCTATTCTACAGAAACCAACTAGCCACATATGTAGACATATATATTTCATGTAATAATCATTACTTACCTTTTCACTTTCTGTGTCAAGAGCAGAGGTAGCTTCATCCAGAAGCAGAATGGCAGGATTACGAACCAGAGCACGGGCAATTGCTATTCTTTGTTTTTGACCTCCAGAAAGTTGTGTTCCTTTCTCACCTACCCGGGTATTATATTTCTGGATGTTAAAAATTAAAAGAAAGGCCCTGAGAACACCCTTAAAGAAGGAAGATTAGAAAAGCAAAGTTCAAACTTGCCTATAAAAATGATTAGGTTATTTCCATCTTAAAAGAAAGTAATAGTGCAAGTGGTTTTTATATAATTAAGGTTTTATAAAGACCTCTAATGTAAACAGGTATATATACAGGCACATATATTTATACCTGCTTTAAAACTTTACTTCCCTAAAGACTGGACTATGTCTTGAATATTACCATCAGTGATACAGCAGTGTGGTGTTCGCAAACACTTGCCCATGGGCACATGATCATAAGAGTAACTAGATATTTAATGCTTGCTGACATAAATGAAGAACTTGATCCTGTGTTACTTGTGAATAAAGAATCCTAACAGTTATTAGTAGTAATGAAGAAGAAATAGTTTTCAGCATCATCACATCATTTTCAAGTTACACAGAACTACATTGAAAACAAAGAGTTAAGACATTTTTCCTTGTTAGTATCAAATTCTTGGCAGGCATGAAGGTCACATGCCATGTCATTCACTTTTGATTTTTGGCCCCTTCATATTTGTTAAGAAACACTCTCTGTGCATGCCCATCCAAACAGAAATAGAGCATTTGGTTTTACTGAATTATTTAAGCTGGTGGAATATGGGGTTGATGGATGGACCACTCGGCGGATAAAGAATTGGCTCAGTTGCCACACCCAAAGAATAGCTGTCAATGGATCCATAACCAAGTGGAAGCCAGTGACAAGTGGAGTCCCCCAAGGATCAGTACTGGGACCAGTCTTGTTCAACATCTTTGTCGGCGACATGGACAGTGGCATCGAGTGCTCCCTCAGCAGGGTTGCTGACAACACCAAGCTGTGTAGTACAGTTGACACGCTGGAGGAGAAGGATGCCACCCAGAGGGACCTGCACAGGCTGGAGAGGTGGGCCCATGCCAACCTCATGAAGTTCAACAAGACCAAGTGCAAGGTCCTGCATCTGGGTTGGGGCAATCCCAAGCACTGATATAGGCCGAGTGGTGATTGGCTTGAGAGCAGCCCTGCAGAAAGAGACTTGGGGGTGCTTGTGGATGAGAAGCTCAGCACGAGCCACCAGTGTGTGCTTGCAACCCAGAGAGCCAACTGTATCCTAAGCTGCATCAAGAGGAGTGTGGCCAGTAGGTTGAGGGAGATCTTTCTCCCTCTCTACTCTGCTCTCATGAGACCCCACCTGGAATATTCTGGAGACCCTGTTGCAAGAGGAATATGGGGGTGCTGAAGTGAGTCCACAGAAGGGCCATGAGAATGATCAGAGAACTGGAGCACCTCTCCTCAGAGGACAGACTGAGACAGTTGGGGTTGTTCAGTCTGGAGAAGAGAAGGCTCCGAGGAGACCTTACTGTGGCCTTTCAGTATCTGAAGGGAGTCTACAAGAAAGCTGGTGAGGGACTTTTTAGGGTAAAGCTTGAAATGCAGTGACATTTTTAAACATAAATTCCATACTTTTTCCTATTAGGAGAAATAAAAATGTTTATTTTTAATTCTATCTATGTGAGCATCACTCCAAATACCTGATCTCACTGTGAGGACAAGATCATCCATTCTTACCTCTGGCAGTTTTTCAATGAAGGCATGAATATTTGCTGCTTTAGCTGCTGCTTCAATTTCCTCCTGACTGACCACTCTACTGTTGTCTCCATATTGAATATTTTCAGCAATGCTGCAGTCAAACAAGATGGGCTCCTGTGACACTAAGCCCATTCTGGACCTCAGCCATTGTAAATGCAAAGATCTGGTATCAAATCCATCTGCTAACTAGAAAAAGCAACAGAACACTGATGCCAAGTTGACTACAGAGGTCATCCACAGATACACACTGTAAACAGGAAACATGAATTGTAAGAGGAAGCCTGTTACGTGTTAGATTCCCAGCTGAAATCAAGTAAACTTTGCATGCAAAATGGAAAAGAACCAGCAGCATAGATGAAATATTTCCTTTCATTACTTTTTAATTTTGTGTGTGTTTTTGCTTCCATTTCCAAGCAGACAGAGTGCAGATCACAGCCTGTTACTGCAGTCCTTCCAGCCCTACCAACCACAAGAATCACCGGGAACCTCATGGGAAAACCTACCCCTAAGAAGCTGAACACAACAATAAACATTCTCAGCTCTAGGCCTTTAACTCAACCACAAAACCTTCAAGGAGGTTTCTCTGGACTTTCTACACCTATTAAAGGGCTCTGCCTCAAAAAGCCCATTGCAACCTTCTGATGATGACACAGTAGCATCCTTGTGGGATTACATTTGTATCATCTGAAGCATGCATCTATGTCTCTAATATGTGTATTCATACTAGCAAGTTGACTTACACACTGACAAACAAGTGACATGAACGTTATGGCCTTGTGTGAGCAGGTTGTAAGCAGATTTGGGGAAGTGACACAGCATGACACAGTCATTCTCTTCCCCGGTGAGACCTCTGCCCTAAGCCAGCACACTGTGCCAGCATGGGTGCCAGTGCTGGTATGTGTGCTGAACACATGGGCCAGGCAATGACAGGGGTCTTGAGGTTGTCTACAGCTCCACTGGAGCCACAACCTCAGTAACCCACACCTTTGAAAATGGTGTCTTGCCAGAGATATTGCCATGATATTGCCTCTGAAACCTTGGAAGATAAAAGAGTTCTGTAGATTTAATTGCTATTAATAGCCATACAAGTCTATTTTTACCACTTGTCCTTCGATAGGGTCATAAAATCTCTCCAAGAGCTGAATGGATGTGCTTTTGCCACAGCCACTGCTTCCTACTAGTGCCAGAGTCTGTCCTTTCTTAACCTTCATGGTGAGTCCTTGCAAAACTTGAACTTCTGGCCTTGTTGGATACACAAAATGGATGTTTCTGAACTCAATGTTGCCTTCAAAATTGATCTGAAAAGTAATGGAGAGTTCACACGCATTTATTAGCTTTAACTACAATTAGATTTATAAGACTTGATTTTTGAAGTGAGAAAACTGACAAGAAAGTTTGGGAGGGAGTTTTCAAAACTGTTTGTGAAGTTGTTCTTTTAAATTACATTTTGGACTGAGTGTAGCATTATTTATGGGATGATCTGCAGATGTAAGTCTCTAGATCCTCCTGGAGAAACAAGTTTTCTATACCCAATATCTATTTTTCACTTCACCTTTGAAAATAATATCTTTAGAGAAACAAACAACATTAAAATTTTTCATTTCACATGTAACTGAGGCACTTCTACTCTTGACACTGCTCTCCTACTCTCGTACTGCAAGTAGCATAATTTGATCAAATGGAACACAAGGTCAAGATCAGCTATTAAGATAGGAGAGCTAAATTTTCTGGTAGGTAATTCACAAGCATGCTGTGTTTTAAAAAGCAATGATAGTTGTTAGTTAGCCATTCTAGCCAGGTCGATTTCTAAGTACAAGCGGAAAAAAAGAGTCATGCATTAAGGCTATTGCCTCTCCTGTTTTTTGGGGTAGGAGCCACCCCTACGTACATACACACTAGGGGCACTGCTAGAACTGTGCTTTCACAGCAGCTAATAATCCAATTTCAAGGGCTCAAAACTTTCCTATACTGAAGTCACAGGCATCACAGTCATTTGATTCCAGTCTATACCAGAAATATTTTCATTTCAGCTTTATTTTACCAAGACCTTCTGCCAAATCTTTCAATGTCCATGTCAGGCACTGGTTCAAGAAGATATGTGTTTTCATAACTTTAAAGGCTGAAAATCCTTTAATCCTAAGGGCTTAAAGTTACAGAAACTGGATTATGGCTTCTTAAGTAGGGGTTGCTATCTAAAACCTACATGGGAAGTTCATTTTAAACTTAGATGGATGCATAAATGTAATCCTTCCAGATCATGTAAATTGAAAGCATTTCATGCAGAAATTTGACAAGTGCTGAGGTTGTTCTCCTTAATGACATTTTTGGTTCAGATAGAAGGGTTGTTTGGATTCTTTTAGTATGTTTTGGGTTTTTTCTTTTTCTTCTTTATTTCTTTGTTGTTCCCCTCCCACTCCCCAACTTCAGAGCAAGACACATTATTCTTTCAGTCAGTTTTGACTTCACAAGAACACATTTCATACTTCTAAGAGTGTCCACAGTTATAAGAAGATGGATTTTGACACAACTGTTCTATCTTGGAAGGAACTAATCTCTCTTGTCTACAAAGAGAGTAGAAGAATGCATTTGTAATTTATTTCTCCTGCAAACCCTTAAAAAGGCAACAGAACTCTTAATGGAACAGACATTGTTGTTTTCCTGAAACCATTTAAGAAGTGGCTCAGTAGAATGAAGAGTGGGATGTTTTTTTTAGCTCATTCAGAGCAAAACTACATTTAAGGCTATACACTTCTGACTGAAAACCAGAAATAATACAGTCCATTAAAAAAAAAATGGAGTCTGTACCACTCTTTTATTTAGCATGTCTTCTGTGACACCCTAAAATATATGAAGCTGTGAACAGAATTGCAGACAATAAAATATTGCTAATTTAGTTTGTTTCAACCTTTTTTTCCCCAAAAGATAAAAAAACAAGCCCAAAGTCTCCTCCCTCCCTCCCCCCAAAAATCCTTACCAATTTTTCACCTTCTTCACTGTAACTATCAATTAAAGGTTTTCTGTCCAAAAGTTGAAAGATTCTTTGGGCTGACATTCTAGCTTTGCCATAATCTGGTGCTAGGGAAGCAGACTGGCCAACATTCATAGCTGCAAATATGACAGAAGAGAAGACTCTAAAAACAAAAGAAAAAGCATCATTTGTTTCATGTAGAACAGTGCATTGTTTTCCTCATGTGTAAAACAAACCTTCAGAATAAAGACTTCTGACATCTTTAGTTTATGACATTTCTGAAGCTCCTCACCCCCAAAAATGTCATCCAGCATTAAGAAGCTCTATTTGTGCCTATAACTACTTTATAGATGAGCACAGTGGTGTCACATCACTTTATGCAACACCTTCTTCCTGGAACAAACATCAAACAGCAAAGACTTCCCGAGAGTGGGTGTGCTGAGCACAGACAAATACTCCAAGCATTCCCAGCCAAATATGCACCTTTCCCCAAAGCAGCCCTTGTGCCCAAACTGTACTCCTAACCAGACTGAACTCCTGAATCTCTATGCCCCATTACCTCTGTAATTTAAATAATTTGCATGCATCGAAATCACTAGCCTGTGTATTGATTGTTTAAAAAACATGTTATAAAGTATACTCACATAAATACATTTTCAAAGTTGGTCAGACAGTTGGCAATGAGCCATGCCCCAAATCTGAAGACTGCTGCATTAATAAAGTAGTTTGCACTCTGAGCTACTCCATAGGTAAATCCATAGAAAGGGGCTTTTTTCAGAGAATCTCTGATAAAATGAAGAGACCTTCCATAAATAACTTGTAAAACAGAAATGGCAGACAATGGGTGAGGGATGGTCAGATTTCTGGGTTAAGGTTTTTGAGAAAAAAGCTCACTCCCTGACAACACAAGAAATCACCCCAGAACACAAGCACACTCACAAACAACCCCTGCCAGACCCTGAAAGCCCACATCGTGACATTGAAATGCCCTTAGGACAGAAAGCAATGAGATCCTTCACCCTCTGTTATGCTATCTTGAATTTCTTCCTTTCACAGAATCACAGAATGTTAGGAGTTGGAAAGGACCTCAAAAGATCATCTAGTCCAACCCCCCTGCCACAGCAGGATTCCCTAGACCAGGTCACACAGAAGCATATCCAGATGGGTTTTGAATATCTCCAGAGAAGGAGACTCCCCAAGCTCTCTGGGCAGTCTGTGCCAGTGCTCTGGCACCTGAACTGTGAAAAAGAATTTTTCTTGTATTCCCACAGAACCTCCTTTGCTTCAGCTTACAACCATTGCCCCTGGTCTGGGCTTCACTGAGAAGAGCCTGACCCCATCCTCCTGACACGCACCCTTCACATATTTAAAAGCATAGGTGAGGTCACCCCTTACTTTGCTTTTCTCTAACAGATCAGGTCACTAGAGCAGCTAAATAATAAGACTTAATAGCTACTAAGAAAACAAGCAGGCTCCTGCCCAGCCCCAGAGCTGTCTGTGGGCTTCCACTAGGTCTTCCCATCTGAGCAGAGACCTCTCATCCTGATTCAGAGCAGGGAAATGTTGCTGGGTATCCCTGCAGGGATTCAGACTAAGCCTCCATTTCTCAATCTCTTCTTCTGGAGAAGTTTCATTTTCTGCAGTTAATCGAATGCACACTGTATCAGTGTATGGAGGACTCTCTGCCTTCATGGTTTAGGATGATATCTGAGGAAATGGAAATCTCCTTTCTAGTTCAAGCTGTAAATCAGAGACCTTTGCCGGTCCAGGAGAGCATCCTGCCCATAGCTGGTGTGTTACCAGTTTGCCATACACTGAATTGTAACACTGCTTTGGCTGAGGACAGATTATACAATGCATAATTTTCAATTCCTTCTTTTACATTAGTTACCTTGAAGGGTGAAAGAAATAAATTAGATTTTGGGCTATTTTGATTAAATAAAATGAAACTAGAAAAATCTGGCACTGATGATGATTCAAATGCATTTCAGTGAAGACAGGTCAGTGGGATGAAGCAGGTCAAACAAGGGAAATATATGAAGTTCATTTCAAGGTTTCAAAGTCATATGAGAGGAATAAATCTGGTTTATATCATAAAGGGTGTGGTGTGAGAGTTAACTGTCAGATCCTGAGTTAACTAGCATCAATGCAATACACTGAAATGAACATATGTCCTTCATTCTACACATACCCAGGCAAACACAGCATTGTGTAACACATATGCAAAGAATGTAATTTATAAAGTGTTTGCATGATAAAAGCCAAATCCTGAAAGTGTTTTTTTCACTCTGCACTTCACAATGTGTATTAGAATACACCAAGTGAAAAAATTTCAAAACTATGTAAATGGCTACTGCTAGTCTTCCCAATCTTTTGGGTGTTGGGTGGTTTGCAAGAAATGTATTTACAGTAAGTTTGAAAGACTGAAATGTACAAAGAAAGAATTATTAAAAAAAAAATCCCACCTATATGGACCATTCAAACTAGTAACATAGGTTTCATAAAATGTTTCTTCCCTGGTCAGTGAAGCTACAGTTCTTATGTTTTCAACGGATTCTGTTGCAACCTAAATCGGGAGATAAAAGAAACAACAGTCAATCCCTTACAGATGCAATCTACAACACATCTCCTAAACACTCAGTCTCTTCTTTAGCCTGTATTACTTTAGATCAAGAAATGCTTGCCTAAGAGGGGAGATTGTGGTCTGGTGCCACGTGAAGGAAAGCCCAAGAGCAATGAAATTATTCATCCCACAGTCCCAAGACAAGGAAGGGCTCAAGTCAACAACATATATGAGTTCAGAACCTTGCCAGCACACAGGAGGTGTCAGCAGCCCCTGCCCCAATTCATGGGTTGTGATCCTGACAAATTAAACTCTATTTAATAAAATAGTACCAGACCCCAGTCATTTGGACTCAGCTTGCACTTATGCATGGATGACTTCAGCCTCTTGGAAGAGTGCTATCAGATGAATGAAGGCAGTACCCTGAAACTCCTGAGCACATTAAAGGTTTGCATTTTATGATTTAATAAAAAAATAGCAGTGTCAAGACTTGGTGGCTCAGCCCTGCAATGCTTCTGGCCACCAGCAAGACCAGTGCAAAGCTATGCTGCTCGACCTAGGCACAAGACAAAAAAGTGCTAGGGTTGCTGCTGTTACAACAGTCTGCCTAAAAATCAACTGTGGAGGCTCTCAAATGCATTTTAATAGCCTAATTTACAGATGTTTTGTGTTATCTGTGTGTTGCTTTTCTTGGGGATATATAAACATTCCCTTCATCTCCCACACTGTCCAGTCTTCTCCCCCTTGATTAACCCTGGATAATTGAATCAGCTATAATATATCTACAATATTGTCCTTAAAAGTGATCTTACACCATAACCTTGTAGTTAAAATTGGATAACTTACTCTTCCAGCCTCTTCCAAAGCTTTTTGACCTTTTGAGGCATGACCAGACATAGAGCTAACATTTGCAGCATTTGCACCAATAACAAAAGGAATGCAGGCCAGGATAAGCAAAGTTAACTGCCAGCCGTATACTAAAGCAATAATGATGGCAGTCAGAAGGGTAAAGACAGTCATAGTCATCAGTCCGAGTCGGCTTCCAGTTGCCTAAAAAAAAACCCCAGAAACCCCCAAATATCTGTCATTAGATTTTCTTTGGGTTACTTACATCATCACTTCAAATTGTTAAATAGTCAAGGCCAGCAGTTCAGCTGGAAAATGAAACCACGTGTGGTCATGTTCATGGACGCTATGCACCTAGTTATGTAACTGTTCCTAGGCATTCCTCGTACCTGCCAGTGTTCAGGCTTTCAAGCAGTCTAAACAGTTGGTCATGATAATTGTTTAATGAAATATGTATCTAGGCTTCTTCTACCTGAGGTGCAGAAGATTATGGCCACTGGCACAGTAGGGCATATTGGTGGCTGGGTGCCCAGCGTTAGGCAAGAAGGGCTTCATTCTAACAACAGCCATCCACTGGCCCACCCCACTGGTGGTGGTGGAAACTACTCTTCCTCGGGTTCTCACACTACTGCACCTGGGGTTGGGTTCTCAGGAAAAAAATAAAATCTGGATTTGGCCACCCTGCAGAAACTCTATTTCAGTGGGGTAATGAGTGGGAAAGATGAACTCAACACTGAAGACCTCCTGCCTCCTCCCAGTCTGTGTAACGTTCTCATGAAGGACTTTTAAAATAAGAGATGATTAGCGTCCAGCATCCGGGTGGGCTCTGATCTGCAGAAAAAAAGGTCTGAAAACTGCCCTGTGGAAATAGTTCATCCTCCAAAATTTGGCTTGATGGAAAAAACAAAATCCTTGGGCTGGAAGCAAAAATTCTTCTCTCTTCTGCCAAAGACTTTCCTGCCTTGAAAAGACTTTTTTTGTTCAATAAAATTTAAAATAGCAATAATTAAACCAATGCCAAGGTGAATTGTTGCCCTATGTTCTAGAGGCTGCACATAAATATGGATTTGGAAACTCCAGCCAGCACAGCATGAGGCATGGTACTTATTGACACTCTGCAGCACTCCAGAAAACACACTATCTTTGGAGACCAATTCATGCCCTCAGTTGGCTTTTGTGGTTAGAGGACCCTGTGCTCCTCTCCTTTCTACTGCCCTGACAGGGTGATATGGTTCAACATTAAGGAAAACAAACTGGAACTTTAAAAGATGAAAAATGACTAAGTTTTGTCAAAGACTATTTTCTCTCTACAAGTCCATAGAGAAGGAGGACAGGAGAGAGGAAAAAAGTCTACAGAGACTGAAAACATGTAGGGATTAAAGGGCTTTTGATGCACAAATTTAAAGGAAACAAATCCATCTGCAGTAAGAAGACACAGACATTTGGCAGATTGTCAGGGACTGCTGAAAAGGTGAGCAGTAGGAGGAATTCTGTAGAATTTGCTGTGTTCTCCTGACAGTGTCCAGTGGCCACCTCTCCCATATCAGTGCCTTGAGTCATTCTCTCTCTTGGCCATCACCCTCACTGCTGTTCATTATTAATGCTGGGCCATTTGCTCTGCTTCAGGTTGAAGCACATTTGGTGAGGATGGGAAGAAGAATTCTCTTCATTAAGTTCAGTAAGGGTTTGTATCATCTGAGGATGTAACCTCTTCATGGCACCCAGATAACACACATCACAGGGTGTAAAAACCTGGGGTCCACTGATTCAGTTCCCCAGCACATATGTTGATTTCACTTTGCATGGTGGTCTACAGTTAGTATATACTTAAAGACTTTCAGGGAGAAATGTGTAGGGTCATCTGCTGGATTTTTGATGACTGCCAGAAATTATTGAGCTGTGAATCCATTTCCAAGGTGTCAGCTGCATGCTAGGCAAATGCATCTGCCAGATTTGTGGGGTAGATTTACTACCTTGTGTTCTGAAATAACCTCAATGTCTCTTGCTAATTGCAATTGATATTTGTAAGCAAAAGAATATCTAAAGAGCACACAAAAAAGAATCAACATACCCCTTTGACTTGGGAAGCATCTGTAGCAAGCCTAGTTAGCAGAACCCCAATAGCATTTTTCTGATCATCATACCATCCAACCTCCTGCAAGAAAAACACTAATTTTTGTTTCAAAAAGTGACATGTTTTTACCATATTTCAGGATTAGTAATAAAATGAACAAACATTTCCAGCTCAGGTACCATACAGGAAAATGGAAGCACAAGCCATGATGGCTAAATGCAACAGTCTTCCTCTGTAGTCAACATCTTCTCAGTAAACTAACAGAAAAAGCTTAAAAAGTTGTATTCTTAGGTGAACATCCAGTTGTTCACAACTGAAGTGTTATTAGCTGTGATGTTCTTCTGAATATGCTATTTAGAAACTTGTAATTACAAACCCCTTTTAACTCAGTCCTTCCTTGGGCCTGAAGAGGTTAACTGTTCTATTCTTACAAGTTACTTATTATGTGAAGTATAGGAGAGCAACTGATTATCTGTATTTGCACACACAGAAAGGAAATGAAGCCCTTTTACCTCCAAAGACTACGACAGATTAACAAACATAAAAAACAATATTTTGGGTTTTTAACTACTAATTTTCCCTCTCCTAGTCTTCCCTTCAGATGTTTTTATGAACACACAGGTTCTTGTCCCCAGTGGGTGTGTGGGGTGACAAGTTATGCATTCTAAAAACTTTTATGCAAGTAACATGAAATTGCACAAATTAGCAGGAAGGGTTTAATATAAGTAACTTTATTCTTCTTATGGCTAATTCTCAATGCAATAGGTCAATTTGGTCTATTTGCTGTGGATTGCAGCAAGTAGATTTAAAACTAAATAGCTAAACACATTAGACTTAAATCTATATATTACATACTTGCATCATGACCACTCCAGCAAGAGGAGGTTAAACTTTTTTGGTCATCCTTGCACACACAGACAGCTGCACACTGTGTGCATATTAACATGCCAGAAATATGCACACTTGCAATGACACACCTTCAAAATGAGACTACTTGCAGATACCTTAGTTGCATAATTCATACCTGCTGAAGTAGTGCTCTGAAGGACAAAGAGCGCAGTCTCATTGTTAGCATTTCCCCAGACTTCCCAAACATGAAGCCCTGGTGGAAGAAAGAGTCACATTTTCTCATCTGATGCTTTAACTTTGTTTATAAATCTGCACAATAAAAGCAGTAACATCAAAATGCTTCTTAGAACCCCCATGCATATAAAAGCTTTGTGAAGAGTGCGATTCACCTTGCTGGAACCTGAATCTCTATTTTCCCAGAGAAAGGAAGCAACATGACATAGAAGGCAGGAGCTTTGATGTAATGCTGTGTTCCTATGCTCCAGCAGCCCTAGAAGATAAATTAGCCTTTCTAGTCATTGGGCTCCCTACTCTGCTACCAGAGACATTCAGTCACAGCAGTCACACCAATGGATTTTATGATATGGACATAAATGTGGTGTAACTGTTTCCTGCAAGCTGTAGAGCAGTCATAACAGTATAGCAAATGATGGAGTTTGCTTTATGGTTTGAAAAGCACAGCTATGGAAAGAGTTTATTTTATACTTACTTTGGCAAGAGCCTATAAGAAATGTCAGTCTTCAAATTTTAAGGCCAGACTCTCAACTTTGATTTCACTTGTGCTGAATTCACATTGCCTTCAGTGGCTTATTTAAACCAACAGCAAATATGGACATATGTCTTTATATAGACATATCCTTAAACTCCACTTATCTCAGGAAGAATCCTAGCACTTCTGTGTGTTTTTGTAAGCTCTGGTTGGTGTTTTCCTTCTCAGACTGCATTGATACAAGTTATACCTGGAGCATGCTGGGGAGTTAAG
Organism: Galbula dea; assembly: GCA_013399015.1. Lineage (NCBI taxonomy): Eukaryota > Metazoa > Chordata > Aves > Piciformes > Galbulidae > Galbula > Galbula dea. Next base: position 2,045,824 of record VWZX01009565.1, read on the forward strand.
AACTTCCAAAATTTCAGTGGTGTGACACTTACTTGGACTATGTATGATGCCAAGGTAATCACTCCAAGTAAAAGAAACATTAAAGAAAGCACCAAAGTGTTTTTACTCCTCTTTTCTGAATCAGTTTCCTGAAAAGCCTATGAAGAAAAAACACAAAAATGAGTACACAGACAGTGAGTGCCAGTTACATAAACCAACCTTTGTCCCAAGAAGCTTGTCTACTTCAATTTCCTTTAGCAAGTATCCTGGATCCTAAAAATCAGTCTACAGTCAACTTTCTCTTGAGGGCCAAAAGACAGTCCAGCTTTCCACTTAGTCAACATCTCACTGATTTATTCCCCTAGCTCTAGCTATTGTTCCTCCTTTCCTCAGCTGGTAAGATGCAGTTCCACCGGGCTCTGCCTCCAGAGGGTCTCTTAACCAACACTGATCAATTTCTCATTGTATCCATTTATACCAGTGAATCCCACTGAGAGTCTTACACAGAGAGAACTGGTTGAGCTTGAGGGAGGCTTTGGACTCCAAACTCCATTTGCAAAGAAACAAAACAAAACAACACCTCCCCACACAACTTACCCCTATGATTTTTCCAAATATAACAGCAAATGCAGGATGGACCCCACCTAAAATGGCAGCAGCAATCACTCCCACCAGTACATACAGCCACTCAGGCTTGTTCAGAGCCAGGATTCTTGAATAAGGCACAGCAGGGAGATTTTCTTCCTACAGGAAAGCAAAAGCTGCAAGTTTTCCTTGGAAAGTTGCAGAACATGAAATTCCCAGACAGTGTGTGTTTGTTAGGTTTTGAGCAGTGAATTGTCTTCGTAAACTACTGAAAGCCCTCTCTCTGTGCACTCAGAGTGAGCAAACATGCTGGATAGCTGCAGCTTTGCTGCTTCATAAGCTACAGCGTAAAGTTTGAAGGCAAAAAACATAATAAAAGGCTAAGTCATGATTGGAGAAGGCCCGGGACAGTTCTGGTCATCATAAATGGCAACTAACACTTGAATTCTTTATAAAGAACTAGAAGTCTCACTGTGCAGAGCACAGAAGAGATCCCTCCGGTTCAGTCAAACACTGGTGGGCTGGCAGTAATACAACTCTACAGAGAGGTCATCTTTCTCTTTTCATAGAATCATAGAATCATAGAATGGCTGAGGTTGGAAGGGACCTCAAAGATCATCTAGTTCCAACCCCCCCGCCATGGGCAGGGATGCCAATCACTAGACCAGGTAACCCAGGGCCACATCCAGCCTGGCCTTGAACATCGCCAAGGATGGGGCAGCCACAACCTCTCTGGGCAACCTGTTCCAGTGCCTAACCACCCTCCTGGTAAAGAAATTCCTCCTAATCTCTAATCTAAATTTCCCCTCTTGTAGCTTATAGCCATTTCCCCTTGTCCTATCACAGTTTGAGAATTTAAAAAGTCTCTCCCCTTCTATCCTATAGTCCCCCTTTAGGTACTGGAAGGCAGCTATGAGATCCCTTCGAAGCCTTCTCTTTTTAAGGCTGAACAACCCCAACTGTTTCAGCCTTTCCTCGTAGGGGAGGTCCTCCAGTCCCTTAATCATCTTTGTGGCCCTCCTCTGGACTCTCTCCAACAGGTCCACATCTTTCTTATGTTGAGGAGCCCAGAACTGAACACAGTACTCCCGGTGGGGCCTTACAAGGGCAGAGTAGAGAGGCAGGATCACCTCCCTAGATCTGCTGGTCACACCTTTCCTGATGCAGCCCAGGATGCGGTTGGCTTTCTGGGCTGCGAATATACATTGCTGGCTCATATCCAGCTTTCCATCTACCAAGACCCCCAAGTCCTTCTCTGCATGGCTGCTTTCAAATTTGCTTTTGCAAATTATAGCCTATGCACCATTACCAGAAGCATGAAAAGGGCATAAGTAACAGTCAGTTAGCCTGCACCTCCTTTGAAAGTACAAAAAATGCCCTGTTCTACTTTACTAGTTATTAAAGTGCTTATGCCTCCACGGGGGGGGGAGGGGGGGTCTGCAAAATAAACAAATGGACACATTAGAAATGAGACAAAACATTAGGTGGGATTATGAGTGCTTCCTGATTAATTTATGTTATGTTTTAGATGCTGAATGAGAGTGGCTAAGCCTAAGCCATAAAAGTGGGTTGAGTCTGAAATAATTACAATTGCTGCATGCTTGATCTCTTAATTTTTTGTGAATATGATGAATATTGAAGTCTTGAGCATGACCACCCACTGCTTCCTCCGAGGTCTTAAAGCAGTATTAATACACAGACAAAAAGTATCTTTTGAAGTTGCATAACTTTTTTGTGATAACAGGGATGGATCGAGCTCCTTTGTACTCTTTGAAATACATATTAGCTGGAAATCATATTTTAGTGAGAAGGAATATTGATAGATACAGATTACACTAAGACTTCCAAAAGTATTGTAAATAATCAGATGCTGTATTATAGATGAGATCCTAACTTACAAAGACTTAAAAGGATCCATGGTTTTACTTCAGAATTTACTTTTTTTCCTCTTCACTTTAAGGGTCCTGAAGTTAGATAAGAAACAAAAACAAAACCTAGCCCCCCTGCCCCCAAACTCAAAAAATGCCAAACAAGTCTTTTCAATATGCTTAATGAAAAAAAATGCTGTAGTTCAAGCAGTACACATTAGGAAAAAGTAAAATCAAGTTTCTGTTGAGCTGCCTACCCAAAAGTCTGATCCAGAGTCCACGAGAAATCTGCTCCTACTGATTACCATGAGCAAGTTTTACTGAACTTTAACAAAGTTCTGTCTCTAAAACCTGTGCTTCCTATATGACTTATTTCTATCTGACATTTATCAACTCCAGTGTTTTATCTGAATAAAAACCTCCAGAACTGGATGCTTTAAAGCATATACTCAAAGAGAGATCAAGAGAGAGAGAGAGACAGGGAGAATAAAAGTTCTTCAGAATATACCTCAAATGACACTTATGTAATAAGTGTAATACAATATTCCAAAGTGCCCTAGAACTAGGCATGCAAATCTCAACGATTACCGTATCCACCAACATCAGCAGCAGTAAGAATCAAGAAGTAAAGAATCCTGCAAATGAAATCTTACAACTCATCCAAATTAGAAAGAATTTAAACAAGAGTAAATAATACACTTAATTTTATGAAGCATGACCAATCAACAGCACAAAGGTTTTTTTACAGCTCCATAGTAAGTCAATAGTGTCAAAATGAAGTTTTTTGGTAAGACATACATGATCCTTCCCATGTTCCTAGGACAAATAACTCAGCCTGGAGAGTACTAACTGTAATAGCACCAGAGTAAAGGTTGCATGGCAGTCAGCTATCTAAAACCAATTAAAATTATGTGCTTTGTGTTCATGCTTACTTGTTATCTCTATAATTTTAACTAAAAATACCAACCTTCAGCTCTTTTTTTTTATTTTTGCCAGAGGATTTTTTCCTAGAAGAACACCTCTTGCTCATATATCTGCTGGATCTTCTTCGAATGCTGCCTCTCCCAGAGATCACTGATTCTTCAAAATGATCTTGAAGAGTCAGCTTCTCCACAGGATCATTTCTGTCATTTTCCTCATATTCCTCATTCCCTGTGTCTGCACTTTCTTCTGATGACCCATCATCTTGAATATCATTGCTACAACCCTAGTGAGAATTTGGGATATACAATTACAAGGCATTTTGAGCAGGGAGATGGATGAGTATATTTTTTTTCTCCTCATGAGTACTGATGTTTTGATCATATGATCACTGCTGCCTATTGGCCACATATACTTGAGCCTGTAAAGGCAGAGCAGTCAACTATTTGGTTTTGATTTCCCTTCCTCCCCCTTTTTCTTTAAGGGTTTTATGCAATCCACCTGGAATCTAACAGTTCTGTGGTTATGCCAAAATTATGTAGTCTGTGCCTTCAGCTCACTTACGTTTTTAACCCCCCAGAATTCCAAGCCTGTGCCCGTGCCCAGGCTAGAGTGACTGAGAGCTGCCAGTTGGACAACATGCAAGAACTACAGAGAGAAAACGGTTCCACGTACTAACACTTCACAACTGAAATGGAGAAAGAAAATCAATAGATTTGCCTTTACCTGCTGCATTACAAGAGCATAGTAGACTCCCTTCTGCAGCATGAGTTCACTGTGTGTTCCTTGTTCAACCACGACACCGTTCTCAAATCCGGCAATGGTGTCTGCAGTCCTGATGGTAGACAGCCTGTGGGCAATCACAATGGTGGTGCGTCCAGCCCGAGCCTTATAAAACAACAACAAAAGTCATTTACATCAAAATGGGCAAGAAAACAGAACAGAAATAAAGTTCTTTCAGGCATTTATCATAGAAAATAAATCCAAACTTTAAAAAGAAGTATTTTTTCTAAAAAAGAATTTCTAAAAGCAAAGATTTTTTTCTTCCTGGTTTCATGTCTCATGTTTAACAGTTTTAAGGATACTTTCACTTGCCTAATTCTGACAAAGAAAATCACCTTAATCTCATTAGACAGGCAATGTAAGTATTAAAAGCTATAATTAGGGTTATTTGACTTTCTGCCAAACTTGAACTGTTGGAGCTAAAGTAGTCCACATAAAGTGTTTCCATATGTATGCATGCATAGGAGGGAAATACAGTGAGGATAGTTAGAGCTTTCTCAAAATAAAGCCAGGGTAGCAGGTATATAAGCAAAGGCTATTTTCATCATATACTGTTCAAGCACATTTTTGGAAGTGTAACATCAACATGAATTCTGATGAGACTTAGCAGGAAAGCATAGAGGACTGGAGCACCTCTGGGGTCAGAAGTGGGTTTTGGCCACTCCCTAAATCTCTCTCCCAGGATTTTGAAATAAGCTACATCTCAAATCAGGGGCATGCTGGGATTTGGCAGGGATTGCTGCCAAAGCCTTAGTCTGCAGGTTACATGCTCCATCTCTCTCCAGCTCCCACAAGCACACCAGTGGTGTGCACAGTCTTCATGCAGCAAACAAGCACAGGCCAGCTTACAGCTGCTGGAGACAGCAGCTTCCTTCCTGATGCCTGGAGCAGATGGTGGCCTGGAGGTAGAAGGAGAAATCCAAGGAGGGCTGTGAGGAAGGAACCACGAGCTCATGGGACAGAGGCACAGGCACAAGCTCCTCCAGCTCTGCTTTATAGACCCCTAGAGCTGTGGGTCTGATAAAACACATGAGGGGGGCAGAGGCTTAGCACTTGTAACTGGCTCTGCTTTTGTTCTGTGTTTTGCATTCAGCCTCTGAAGAAAGAAAATGGCTAAATCCCAAGAGTGTTCTGAAAATTATGAAGAAATTGCTCAAAGAAGAAGGAACACTAGGAATATTACACTATACATTCCTATTGTTTTACCTGAAAAAGGCCATTCAGTCCTCATTACCTTGCCTTGGTAAAATGCCAACCATATTTCACCAGCAAATGAACAATTGTGATTTGAGAAAGGGAGTGCAGGAGACCCAAGTGACAGTTACTGTAAGTGCCTCAGTAATATTACTAGTAATAACTCTAAAAAACCCCATCAAATAGACATAATTCCTAGGTGAAATCTTGATCATTTAAACTCCTTGTTAAAGCACTGAAATTGTAACATTCATCTATAAAATTTATTTTCCAGTGTCCTTGATTCTAATGGAAACTTACATATTCATTTTTCTTAAGTGCTGTTGCATGTTTTCATGATGACTGGCAGCTTCAATAACATGACTCCTACCTTATCAAGAGCTGCTTGCACTATGGATTCACTCTGAGTATCCAGTGCAGATGTAGCTTCATCCAGAAGAAGAATCTTGGGATTTCTTGCTAGGGCACGGGCAATAGCTATTCGCTGCTTCTGTCCCCCACTCAGCTGAGCCCCTCTTTCCCCTACCAGGGTGTTAAATTTCTGAGAAAGGAGAAAACAGAACAGAACTTGTGGGACATCTCAAATGAAATCCTCACTTCTCAGTGTGATAGAAAGTACTCAGCTTCTAGACAAGAGGTAGCTTTATACAGCTGACTTGGCAGAACAAACATGCAATTTGAGATCAAATCCCAGGTGGACATTATTTCCACATCTTTTTTAACTGCAGGACCAAAAGGAAGAACATGTCATCCATTCCTGAGGATGTTTTGAATGACTGATCTCACTGCTTCTTTCAAGGTGGAGGTGGGAAAAGTGCCTGCTCCTAGGAGAGGGCTCAAAGTTGTGAATCCCAGGGAGAGTTCAAGCTCCGAGCTGCTAAAAAAGGCCTTGGTTCAGGGCATACTTATTTATTTCCACCTCCCATTTTCTATTAAATGTGCAGGTAGCTCCTGACAAAGGGCTTTGGAATTCTGCATCTATTCTTTAAATGCCCATCTTTTCTTTAAAAGCCCATATCTGGTAATATGGGAAGAGGTAATAGATGGTAACAGAACTGTGAAGCTTCCCTTTTTCTGAGTTAAGGCACTGATGTTTTTTCCAGCCATAGGCACAAATCATCTGAGAGCAACCAAACAAAGACACAACATCTAGTCCAGAAAATCCCTCAACTGAAAGCTGCTGGAGGCTATAAGACTATTTTGGGAAGTTATGCTACAATTTTTATTCCCATAGTCTCCATCTCAGAAAAAGGACACCAACCTAAACAGTTCTTTTGTTCTTACACTCAAAAGATGTTAATGAACTCACATCAGGCAGTCTAGATATAAAGTCAAAAGCATTGGCTTCCTTGGCTGCTTGCTCAATTTCAGCATCAGAAATATCTTCTCTGCCATAGCGAATATTCTCAGCTATTGTTGTTGCAAACAAAACAGGCTCCTGGCTCACGATACCAATATTCTCTCGTAGCCACTTTACATTAAGTGTTCGAATATCCCGACCATCTAAGGTAATCTGAGAGGAAATGTGGATGGCAAAGAAGTTAAGGAAATGCATTCTGTTTATAATAAATCAATTAACTGCTACTACTTGACTGAAGTATCAGCTACAAGGACAAAAAAGAAAAGAAATTGTTGTCTTTAGTAGAAAACTATGTTAAGGGAGAATTTACAAATGTAGTTTTTACATTCATGATGGTTTTGGTCCCTGCTCCTCATGCCCACCCCCTCACCCCCATCTAAGCTGACTTAAGAGTTTTCCAGCTTCCCTTGATACTTTTTACCCTGATCTCATGCCCCTGTGCCAGTATGCTGCCCTCAGTTGTGGCTACATTTACACCAGACCAAAGAAATAATCCAAGTCAGCTGAGAAGGAAGGGAAAGTTATTTTTAGCCTAGATCATTTGCAACATGGTACTATGAACTTCAACATTAGAACAAAGGAGGAACAGCAAACTGAGGCATAGGGTCAGGAATGAACAGTTGCAGAAAGACTAAGTTTGAGAAACAACTGTGTTGATCTTAGATAGCCACCTTGATACATAACACAGTGATAGGTCAGTGTTTATTATTTGCACTGCTTACCCAGTTGCAACTAGTTGTAACAACTACTAAGTAACATTCTTCAAATATTAAGTATAAAAAGAACAGTTTCCCTAAAATATATTGTTTATTTTTCTCCTTTTTTCCTTTGGAAGTTTCTTATGAGAAGCATTTACCATTTACTGACCACATCTACTGTTTAGTGGTAAAGCAGGCATACAATGTGTGTAATGATGGAAGCTCTAACTGTGGGTTAGCAAACAGTTGTTTTCTTGGCTCATTTTTCTCTATTTAAATTAGGAAAATTATCTCCAGGCTTTAGTTTATGTCCAATGAAAAGGGAGCAAAATTCTCTCAGAGTACTCTTTGCTTAAAGTTTAAAAGCCCACTGTTGGTGAAAATTTTAAAATTCAGATCTTGTATTTATTGAAAGATTTGTGGTATTTACTACTTCTGGCATAGTAATGCAAGAAAGAGGAGAATAATAAAACCAAGACAATAGGAGAAGATAGTTATTTGAAATTCAAATAGTGGAAAAGTTTAGCTATGCAGAGATATGTTAAAATTCAATAAAAATTAAAGTAAAGTTTAGTCAACATGGGAAACTCATGCATATCCTAACAGCTCTGTTTTTACAGTTCACTTGTACTCACTTCTCCCTGGACAGGATCGTAGAATCTCTGCAGCAACTGAATAGTAGTGCTTTTTCCACAGCCACTAGCACCAACTAGAGCAATGGTTTTCCCAGTTTGAACTTTCAAGTTTAGACCTTTGAGGATCTGGAGAGAGGAAATACATAAATAAATCTTAGTTTGGCAAGCCTGATTATGGAACAGTTTATCAAGGTAATTGTAGCAATAGTCAAGGCAGTAGTAATGGGTACAGTCTGAAGGTATGGCAATATTAGTAAGTTAATTGTACCTGGGAACATTCTGGGGCACTGATATGAAAGAGCCTGCATCTATGCTTGTGAAGTGTATTAGCCTTCAAAACAGGATGGTTACATGCAACCTGCCTTTTGGGAATGGTCCCTGGATCCTTCTGGGTACCAAACCAAGCCTGGGAAATATTTGCAAAGATTGATAGCTGGAACAGACCAAGCTCATGCCAAGAAACATTTTAATAGTTCCCTTGCACAGACCATTGCATTCCAGTGCCTGGGAAAATTCCCCAGCACACTCAAATCAACTAATATAGACACAACCATGGTACACTAAACTTGATAGCTCATTTTCTCCAATTTCTGTGATCCAGTAGCAGGCTCAGGGTCTTATGAACTCCTGCTGTCCTCTGTTTCCCAGTGCTTGGACAATGGCATAACACTTAATTATAAATCTCACAGAAAAATACTTCTTAGGTGCTTAACACTATTGTTGAGAAACAAGTCTGCTTTCTTCTAGTTTTAGACTATAAATGGCAGTTTTGACAAGGTAACTGCTGGAAAACCTTTAATAAATCCCAATTCCTCTTGTTAATAGCCTCAGCAACCTGGGGAGTAGTTAGAGATTAATGATACCTTTGTTGCCATTTTCACATTGAGGAATGATTTACCTCAAAAGATGTCCATGTCACATACGAGTAATGCTGTGTAGCTGCCAAAATATTTGGCTGCTATGGGAACTCTTCTTGTTTATATCAGGCTGATTTATAACTTTGCCTACACATGGTCTTGCAATGAAAGATTAAAATAGTTGCAATATTGCTTTCCTCTCCCTCTGTTACATCCAGCAGTTTGTATCTCCAAGAAGCTGATACCTTGGTGCCTGCATTATTAAGCAAAACTATATTCTGGCTATCATAATTTCTACAGATGTAGATAGTCACAACGACCTAATAGTCTATTTCTAATTCTCTTTTATCAGGCAAGGTGTTGTCAAGATTAAGACTGACAATAACTAGACTTCTTAGATCTCTTTGATTTGGCTCACCCTGGACAGGGGAAATTACACTGTGTTGCATCAATTGCTTGAGAAATTTTTGATAACTTCTGCACGTTTTTGCTGATTCCTTTTGGCTTTACTAAATAACATTGATAATCTTAGTAATGAGAATTGATGACCCAGTATATTTGGGAAGGATGACAAAATATTTATTTCCCTCCTATTTAGCTTAACATAGCTTATCAGCCTGAATAGCATTTTCAGAAAGAAAGATGAAGAGTCTGCTCTGTCACTTCTGATTTCTGAGCCAAAAGTGAAAGAAGATGCATTGCACTGACTTCAGTTAGGCAGAAAGTCTAGTCCTGTGTCTGTCCTTCAACTGCCCCAGCGTCTTGAAAACAGATTTGATGCACAGTGGAACAGACATTAGATGACTGAGGTGGGAAAAGCCATTTGAGGAAATAGAGACAGTGGTATGAACTTTTCCATTCTCACCACTTAATTGGCAAGTCCAGCTGCTAACTGCTGACATTTGAAATCTATTTCTAGCTTTTTGTTCATCAAGTAACAACAGCAGCAAATCCCATTTCCTTTCACCTTCATCAAGGTCTTCAAAAGATCATAAACTTTTGAATATGGTAGAGAGGTCAAACCAACTGTCTTACCACAAAAGTAATCATCATGATGTAACATATGTAACACTGCACAAGGGTGCTAGGGGAAGTTCAACTGGCATAGAATAAGGACATCAGTTTATTGAGCAACAATTTTACCATTGGTCCCAAATAACATTTGATGTCCAAATATATATTTAGTATGGTATGTTTCAATCCATTTGATGACCTATTGTTGTAAAGCCTGTCTCACAGTTCATTTATCACCTGGGATATCACAGCAACTCAGAAAAACCAAAGGACTGGAAAGAGCAACTTCTTGGTTTAACTGTGTAAGGTCTGGAAGTTTTAATGACAGATCTTGAAAAATCTTATTTGGTTTGCCAGAGCTCTTGCTTACAGAAATTCAGACCAGGAGCAACAGATATTCTTCTCAGCTTTACCCAGCAGAGGAGAGAGGTGAGCAAGTAGCCAGTGGGAGTAAATCTACAGCTTTGTTTTTGTGCATTACTAAGGGAAAAAATAATGTCCCATCTCCCAAGATAGGAATGCATTTCGCATTCAAAACCAACAAGATTAGACAAATAATATGGACATAGGCTACAGAATTTCAGTACAGAAGATTTATATAAACCAAATACTTACTTTAACATCAGGTCTGGATGGATAATCAAAATGAATGTTTCTGAATTCAATTTCTCCTATGAGTTTGTCTGGTTTGTAGCCTTCCTCAGAACTGCTATCTATAAGCCGTTTCTGGAAAGAGTTTTTTAAACCATATCACTGGTTATTACACTTTTGGAACTGTTATTTCAGCTAGATACATTATTCTCTCCTTACTTTCTCAGTTGCAGGTTTACACTGCAGTACACCATTGCAGAGCTTGCTGCATTTTACTTGCATGGGGCTGAATTCAGGGTAACACCTAAGTGTGAATTTTACTTTGACAAATATAGCATGTTTTCAAGTGCAAGAAAATCCACAGGAAAAAATCTGTAATTGCATAACTTAATTATATTGTCTTTCAGTGAAAACATTGCCCTCAGTAATCTGTACAGGAGGATGTTATACTCACATCAATAACTATGTAGAAGCTTCTGCATGAACTTTTTAGTCCTATTTGTTTAAAATATTTTATATACACAGCTATTCAATTGCTGCACAATATAGCAAGACCAAGATAAGAACAAAGTGAAACCCCCTTTTTATAGTAACATCAGCACTGCTGCTTTATATGACTATAGCTTTCAATAGTACTGTTAATCTCTTCCTCACCAACACCTCCCCCAAAAAACCCCAGCTCAGTTGAAATTGTGCACATATACATTTTTAAATGAATAGTGGACGTGGGAATGTCACAGTGTAAGAAAATAATTGGAATTATTTTAGATGCTGGATTTGCCAGAAAAAGAAACAAGGTCTAAGAACCTGCATGGGAGATCCAGTTTTGGGGAGTTAAATGGCAGGTGTCACCAGATTCCAACAAATGCCATCAACAAAATAACAGCCATGTCCCCACCAACTAACAAAAAGGAAACACAAGCCGCCTTAGGTACTCTGAGCTTCTGGAAAATGCATATTCCTGGTTACAGCCAAATTGTAAAGCCTCTCTATGAAGTGACTCAGAAGAAAAAACAGTTTAATTGGGGACCTGAAGGAAAACAAGCCTTTGAGCAAACCAAACAAGAGATTGTACAAGCAGTAGTCCTTGGGCCAGTCCAAACAAGACAGGACATTAAAAATGTGCTCTACACTGCAGCTGAGAATAGTGGTCCTACTTGGACCCTCTGGCAGAAAGCACCAGAGGAAACTCAAGTTTGATCTCTAGGATTTTGGAGTTGAGCATATAAAGGATCCAAAGCTAACTGTACTCCAACTGAGAAAGAAATAATAGCAGCATGTGAAGGAGTCTGAGCTGCTTTGGAATTGGTACAGAAGCACAGCTGGCAGCATGGGTACCAGTATTAGGCTGGATGTTCTAGGGCAAGGTTCCTTCCACTCATCATGTCACTGATGCTACATGGAGTAAATAGGTTGCATTAATCACACAGAGAGCTTCGATAAGAAACCCCAATCGTCCAGGAATTGTAGAATTGATCACAGATTGGCCAGAAGGTAAAGACTTTGGAATGCCACCAGAAGAAGTAGTGGCTCGAGCTGAAGAAGCCCCACCATATAATCAGTTGCCAGATAATGAAAAGCAATATGCTCTGTTTACTGATGGATCTTGCAGTCTTGTAGGAAACCATCACAGGTGGAAAGCTGCTGTGTGGAGTCCCACACGACAGGTTGCAGAAGCAGCTGAGGGAGATGGTACATAAAGTCAGTTTGCAGAGGTAAAAGCTATCCAGCTGGCCTTGGACATTGCTGAATGAGAAAAGTAGCCAGTACTCCCTATCTCTACACTGACTCATGGATGGTAGCAAATGCCTTATGGGGATGGCTGAAGCGGTGGAAAAACAATAGCTGGCAATGGAAAGACAAACTTATTTGGGCTGCCACGTTGTGGCAAGATATTGCTGCTTGGCTAGAGAAGCTAGCTGTAAAAGTATGTCATGTGGATGCTCATGTACCTAAAAGCCGGGCCACTGAGGAACACCAAAAAACAACCAACAAGCAGATCAGGCTGCTAAAGTGTTCCAAACTGACTTGGACTGGGAACATAAAGGTGACTGTTCTTAGCTTGGTGGGCCCATGACACTTCAGGACATCAAGGAAGAGATGCAACATGCAAATGGGCTCGTGACAGAGGGGTGGATTTAACTATGGACGCTATTGCACAGGCTATCCAAGACTGTGAAACATGCGCCACAATCAAATAGGCTAAGCAGTCAAAGCTATTGTGGTATGGGGGACAATAGTCAAAGTACAGGTATGGGGAGGCCTGGCAGATTGATTACATCATGCTTCCTCAAACCCACCAAGGTAAGCACTATGTGCTTACAATGGTGGAAGCAACCACTGGATGCCTGGAGACATATCCTGTACCTCATGCCACTGCCCAAAATACTATTCTGGGCCTTGAAAGGCAGATCTTGTGGCAAAAATATCTTTCAAGGGAAAAAGGAAAAAAAGGAAAAAAATTAAGTGTGGTTGAAAGGCTTCTTTTCTCCTTACCTTATTGATAATCTGATATACTTCATAGGCAGCTCCACGGGCATTAGCCACACTCTCCAGGTTGGGAGCTGCCTGGCCCAGGGAGAAGGTTCCAACAAGCACAGAGAAGAACACCTGCAGGAGACAGAGGGAAACATTGCATCTAATAGAGATTACAGAGCCACCAGTGTCTGGCTGTTAAATGCCCACAGTTGACATGCTGTGAGGAACCATACAGAGAAGAACACATCAGAAGTCACTCGAGTGTGAAAGTTAAGGATGTAGCCAAACTTTTGATGGCAATATAGCTAAATATCCTCAAAGCACTATCAACTTTGACATATTAGTAATGTATGGTAAATACTTGCAAGTAAACAACAAAATTCACAAAAGACATTGTGACTAAATGAGAAGTTGAGGACTTCAGCCTAGTGTCCAGCTAGAATTTCCATGGCAATCCCTAGCCACCAGTTCCAGGTTGTTCATCCTGCCCTGCAAGAGGGTTCAAGACAAGTGAGAAAAGTGCAGATACATTTGTCTCTACACTGATTAGAGTGGGAGTTTAAGGAGCCCTATTCAAACTTGTTATACCAAATGTTAGGTAAGGTAAATGCCTTCTTTTCAGTTTTTATGCTATGTGAGTCTCTAACAGCTAATTTAGCAAGCACTTCACAGAAAATAGGGATAATTATATATACCACTCATATAATTATTTCCTTACAGTTACAGAGCATTTTTCAAAGCTGTTTGGCTGCACTTACAATTAACACACGGCCAATGTCATAATTTTCATCCTCAGCAGTGAGCTTGGTTCCATACCAAAAGGCAAGAGCATAGGATCCAAAGATAAGAAATTGTGAAACACCTAGGCATGTGTTGGTGGTAATGGATTTTTTCACTCCAACACTTCTAGCCATCTCCAAGTTAGCTTCATATCTGAAAGCGGATAAGGAAACCACTAATTTGACAGGTACTACATTCCATTCTGATTGATATTTCCCAGTGCCCTTTTTTAAATGAAAATGATTTCTGCCATAAAAACAATGAAAGTCTCACAAAGAGAACACAGACTTTTTGACAGAGGACTAATAGGCATATAACTCCTTTGAATAAATCTGCTCTGACATATGCTGACAACATTGTCATACTGCCATGGAAGACATTTAGAAAACAATTGATGAGCATGACTTCGTTATCTTGATGGAAGACAATACCATTCTTGAGCCATTTGTCTGCATTCATCCTGACAGGTAACCTTGAAAGTTTTGTGAACATTTAGTCTTCCACATTTAAAAAAATGAAGTGAAACAGAAAAATCAAACCAGGCACTATGGATGCAGGCAGGCAGAATCATAGAATCATGCTGAGGTTCAGTAAGACCTTTAAGATCATTGAGTCCAACTGCTAAACTAGTACTGCAAGGTCCACCACTAAGCCATGTCACTAAGTACCACATCTACACCTATCTTATGTACATTTCATGTATTTTTTTGGTTCTTGCTGTATGACCTTACATTGGCCCTTTAAAATATGTTCATTTTGGAGTCCCATGTTAGCCTGTATAAATTATTTACTTACTAAGAAACTCTGAGGCTAAATATTTCCAGCAGTCACTTCAGGGTTATTCCTCATCTCAGATAAAGATACTAAGAAACACCAGCCTTGAGAATAATCCCCATAGCTCCATGTCTTCTTGTGTGCTAGTCTTTCCCTACAGCTGCCTTGTAGTCTATCATCTTCACTGGTTTGCCACCCTTTGATACATTTAAGACAGATTCTACAGCATGCTACTTTTAAAATTAGGTTGGGACAGCAAAGTTCGGTGTCCTCACAGAAATTCCTTAGCATATCTATAATAGGATAAACAGCAGAGTAAATACGATAATCTGTTTCTTTCCTTTGCTGTCACATACTGAGCATGTTTTCCTTGGTTTCCTTACACCTATGCAAGTAAGTGATGTTTTTGCCTCTGAGTGGTTCCAAAGTATCACCAAAACCATGAATTTTCAAAGTAATTTAGTTTTGCTTTTCAAAAAAAATATTTTACTCCAAATTAAATATTTGGCTTTAGCTTTGTAGGGTCACTTCTTTTTTAAGTCTTTGTAATAAAGCTGGAGGAAACATTGAAATTAAAGCCTCATTTTGAATTATGGTTTCTTTAAAATGTCACAATGAAACACTGTAATGTTCAGAGTAATTTTC
This sequence comes from Galbula dea, assembly GCA_013399015.1. NCBI lineage: Eukaryota > Metazoa > Chordata > Aves > Piciformes > Galbulidae > Galbula > Galbula dea. The sequence goes on from VWZX01009565.1 coordinate 2,060,986, forward strand.
TTCTTGTCAAGATTAACAAATCAGCAGACTTGCTACTAATTTAAGTGGAAAATGTTACCCACCATTGCTCCACAGAACTCCATTTTTTTGATCCTTGTGGTAAGTATAATCCTCCAACCTCCTCCTATTCTAGGAGAGTCTGAGCATTTTTGCACTCATGTTAATGTGAGCACAGGCATTCAGGTAAATGAGTAAAAACTCACTTTTTACTCCCTGTGACACCAGAGTTTTCTCTTACTGGCCATTCTGGGAAGTCAGAAATCTTTATCTTAGGTTAGTTTACCAATTAACATGGCAATATAGCAAACAAGTGGCCACAGAAGACCAGTATGCAGACTGACAAGTAAAGGCGAGAACTGTTTCTTCTAAGGATAGCTCATATTCATTCATGTATGGTTTCCTACTAACAGCTTTCACTTCCTCACTTTCACTTTAAATTCAGCTCCAGATCTCAACTAAAGGAGAATTTTTCAGTCTGTGCTGCCATGATAACACTGAGTAGCCTGTATTTACTGATTAAGTTTATTTACATATTTTTTTTTTTCAGGTGAGATGTCCAGTTACAGAAGGATAAAGTAAGACACTGAGAATCTCATTCCCCTGCCTCTCTAAAAACCAACCAAACAAACAATCTCTTTTTCTGTATTTTAAATAATTATTATTTTTAAAACTTACTTTGATAATGCTTTCTGCTGTCCATTGAAAGCCACAACAGTCCTGATTGCTGTCAAAATTTCTTCTGCCACAGCTCCTGCACTGGCATAAGCAGACAGCTCTTTAGCAGTAAGGGATGCCAGGAGCTGGAAAGTTAAAGAAGAGGTGTTATTGCAGAAATTATTTCTCTACTGAAAGAGAATGCACACTATATTGGTGAATAAGGATTATCAATCTTCAAAACACAAGAGGAGGCTTTTGGAAAGAGGAGGTCAACTCCTCTCTGTGACTGGAATTTGCCCCCAAATCCAGCTGATTCTCTTATTGTGTCCTCATTACAGTGAAAGACTACACAAGCATCAGATGAACTTTGTGACTGATTCACTTTGGTCCCAAGCTGAGGATAGCCTATGAACTACATTATGGTAGTAGTAGAGGTGGATATTGTCAGGAAGGTGTGCCATAGTTGCTCCAGGGGCTGTCTGAGGCGTTCAGAAATGAGCACCAGTAGACATCTAAGTAAGCATTACAGCTTCTAATGCTCTTCTTCCTATCTTGTTTGAAATACTTCAAGTATAAAAACCCTCTAGTATTATATGTAAGTAACCACCCAGGAATACAAGCTGTACCCATTAATGTGGCTACAATGCATCACAAGGGCAAAACCTTTTTCTATCTGAAAAGAAAACCTCTCCAAATATTTCCCAAATTTATATCACTCCAGTAAGAAGCAGCTACTTATATCCCCTAGAATCTACTCTGTAGACAGCATGAAACTTGGTATCATATATGGTATTACGTGGTATCATATATGCGCAGATGGAAAGGCATTTGTGTTAAGATGGAAGAGCAAGGGTCACAGGTGTGTGCCTGGGCTTTCCTAGCACCCTGCATGAAGAAATCACTGTGCAAGGATGATGCTCTGATGCATGATGATGGCATAAGGACAGAGTATGTGGATAGAAAGACTATGACTTGCAGGTTCATGCTTGGGAATCCATAGAAAAGCTACAAAAGGAGCTGGTATTACAAAATAAACGTGGGGCCAACCTCCCAACTTAGAAATCACAGTAAGTTTCTCCCATTCTCTCCCCCTTTCCTGTGCATAACTGTTTAATATATTTCTGGTTTGCTTTGTTACTGATCCATACACACTTACAGTTGACCAAACTGCTGCTGATGCAGCAAGCAGAGGGCTGACTGACAAAATCACCAGTGTCAGCTTCCACCCGTGGATGAATCCTATAATAATCCCTGCCAGAAATGTGGCAAAAAACTGCACAAATATACAGATCTTGTCTCCGATGCCTTCATGGATGGTGTTGATGTCACTTTAAATAATAGTAATAATAAAAAGAGATTTGTTAGCTTTGAATGCCTTTCATTCTATCTCCCTCCCCCTCCAATTCATGCTGTGTGGCCTAATGCCAGAAGCTTTGCAGTTTTCTAACTGGCACAGTGAAATTTCTAACCACAGTTACTGAACAGTACCATTAGTCTTTTGTGTGGCCAAAACACAGAAACCATCTATTTTTTAGGAATCATTTTCTGTATTTTCCATCATTCTCTGCTGTTTCTATGCCCTGTCACTAGGTCACAAATGACAGTTTCCTTATCCAGCACCCAAATGAAGCAATACAAGTAAACAGCCAAACATCCTCCTCATCTCCCATGATCATCTGCAAATGATTCCTTCCACTCAGCTCTCTGATTCATTTTAGGTTCTTAATTTTGGCTACAGACACAGACCAAGGGTTATCTCCATTTTGTCAGAACAACCATTACTTGGAAGAACCTCTATTTTCCAAACAAGTTTCCTTCTCTGTTTCTCTTCCCAGGGCATACAGATAATAGAGCTGAGGGTCGTTTCATTTAAGTTTCTTTTCTTACACCTTTCAGGATACAGCTCTGTTCAAAGCTACCTTAAAGTCCAGAAAAACACACCACCAACACAAAAATCTGTGTTCATACCTATAGTCCCATTGCATCTTGGAGCATACAGTCCTCACTCCTAAGTCTATTTAAGTCTATGGAAAAACTCCAGAGACTTTAAATGACTGGACAGAGTCCAGTCTAAGATCTGCATGGTTATAAATGCAAGCTCATTGCCATTCAATAAAGTGTCAGAGCTTTCAGTGTTTGTAAACTTGCTGGAGACAGCAGTATTGTTTATCTAGTACTGTCTGCCATGTACTTCACAGACATAAGAAAGCCAATGTCAGGCATTTCCCAGCAAAAACCCTTCCAATGTGTATATCAGAGAAACTGCACAAAAGAAGCTGAAAAGCATAATCCCTTCCTCAGAGCCGTAACATTTCATAGTTTAGGTTTGGGTGGGTTGGTTTAGCCTTTTTTCTGCTCTCTTTTTTTTCCCCCCTTTTTTTAAACCCTCTATAGGCTGCTCCATAGAAGATAAATGTCAATTTTCTTTTAAATGTCATACTTAAAGGGGTAAAAAATGACCAGAATGCTCACTCTGTCAGTCTGGTGTTCAGTGTTCCTATCTGGGTAGTATCAAACCAAGCCATCTCTTGGTGAAGCACTGCAAAAAAGAACTTCTGCCGGATCCTTGCTGTCTGTCTCGTAGCAGCAATCAAAAATGTCCATACTTGTATGGTGCTCAGGATCAACACAGCACAGCCAATTCCCACGTAGTAGAAAGCAAACCTGTGATAAGGAAACCAAAGGCCTTATGATGCCACTGTATCTTGTGAGAGAAGTTGGACACACAAAGCAATAATTAGACTTCATTTACTCCACCAAAGTAAATACTGAAGCCTGTGATACATTATTGGGAAGACTTTTTGAGAAGGCTTCTGTTCAAAAGGATAAAACAGAGGAAAAAATAAAATCCCCCAATACTGTGTTAGCAGAATAACTAGAAAGACTCTTACTTGGTCATTTCACCTTCTATATCTATGCCTGGAATTGCACAGCTAGATTTATTTACTGAAGTACCTGTGAACAGGGGAGAAAAAAAAAATAGTCGTAATATTTGGGAAAGTATTATATGTAGAAGATAAATCATGGTAATCTAGGGTTGTTTGGGAATGTTTTGTATTTTGCAAGTGAAGATCTGAAAAATCCAAAATCATTTGGCAAATAAACATTTATTCCTAAGGGACATCTACTAATTAGTCTGTATCATCAGTTATCAGGCACCATCTTACCAAAGTTGAAGTTCAATCATGAGGAGCCCATTCAATGAACTGCTTGGACCTGATGTAGCCACTAAAGATTGATTGGGTCAATTTGCAGTAGCATGAATTTTGCTCATCATATACTTGCTTAGCAGTGTACCAGTCTGTAGTTGGGGAAGGGTTGTGTGGAATCGTAGTCCTTGTAGCAAAACATAACTGGTATGTAAGGAAGTCTAATTTTAACTTTTTACCTTCTGACATACTTGAATTCACACCACTTTGCACAAAGCTGTTTGTCATGTCTCCAAAGACAACTATCATAAGTGGCAATCCAGTACCATTTCCAGCTGCTGCCACCAAACCAACTACCATCAAAAGGACATCCAGCCAATCAGCATAGCGAAACTGAGTATTAAAAAAAGAGAAAAAAGAGTGAAGTTATGCCAGACAGTTCACATATTTGTTACAGTACAGCAGACTTACAGAACATGCTTTATTTCTACCTATGTATTCTAAGTAGCAACAGCATTCCAAGTGAAGGTAAACTTGGGACATAAGACTTTTGCAGTAGGTCCCATACATCTTTAACTCGGTACTCAGTAAAGCTGCTAAGAGAATATTGGCAGGAGACATGATTCTTCCTTAGCTCAGCATGAAAAAAAACAGTGTATATTTCCACATGTTTCTAAGTGATGATCTTCCCTGTACAATATGTTGCATTTTGTGTTCCAGTAAGTCCATATTTACCAAGATAATGTCTTTGAAATGTAAACAACAGTGAGTTTTGACCGGCACCTGGGTTATATCTGCCAGTAGAAAATGTTTGCTGCAGAGATTGTATCTTAATGCTTGTCTATCCTTGAAAGTTTGTTTGGTTTAAAGAAGGATGTGAATTTAAACTGCCACAGCTATTTCTGAATATGGTTAATCTGAAATCAGAACATTTTATTCCTGACTGTCCTAACCCTCTTCCAAAGTGGAAATGGACATAGAATAAACCAGAGAAGAATAAATCTTGTTCCAGTATAAGTAAATCCATATGTAAGGGTTATTTGAGAATAGCTGTTGTACACAAAACTGATACAAAATCTTACCACTGGTTCTCTCAGAAGGCTGATCCCTCATATGTGAAACACAGGATAAACCCTCCACTCTCAGAGCCAAGGCAGGGGCCTGTGCAGCATACATTTCCTAGATCTGCCTCAGCAGGAGTGAGCTTCACCCTTCAACAGCACTAATGTTGAACCCCTGTCAGCACTACCAATACACTGAGGGAAGAACCTGATCTAATGGGCCAAATTTTAAAGAGATCTAGCATGTAGCATCTATAGGTTTATTTGATTGCCTATTAATTGCAATTTGTAAACAACTCACAGTGACAAATAATGAAAATACAAAGCATCAAACTGGACACTAACCAATTCAAAAATGCCAACTGCTCGTTTCTCTTGCTTCTTATTTCCCTTCCTAGAGGAAAAAACAAAAGACAATTAAGATTAATTTCTTCTAGTAAAGTCACATTAAGCTCCCTCTCCACCCATGCATTACATCACTGGCCAATGTGTGAAGTTCAAAGAATACCTACTTTTTTTTATTGGGCTTTGACTGGTCACTTTGTTCAAGATTTTCGTCATATTGGAAAGAAGGGTTGTCATACCCTTTGCTTGCAGATTCTGTGAAATAAAAACCAGACTTTTAAAAACATAACAATCTATCTTTTGTACATGTTTCTTGCAACTTTCCCTGCTGATTCTTTTGCATTTCAAGTTTAAAGACTTTTTTCATCATGTCTTTGGAACAGCCTGGTGAATTTTTCTTGAAATTTCATTGATCTTCAGCTCCATTCTTCTAATCCAGAAAAAAGCTTCCAACACCATTTCTGAAATGGCAACAAACTTAATTTTTACAATTAAAATACATTTATACAGAAAGGCAATCAAGGACCAAAAGCAAGAATTAATCAATTCTCCAAACACCTACACAACCAAATGTAAATGTGGAGAAGCCCTACTGAACTAAGTGGAATTGCTTACAGTGAAGGTTATAATTGCCCAGAGGTAACACAGAATAGATGTGAGTTATTTGAAGAATCATGTCTTTGCCTGCAATAACCACCTTCGTGATTTCTTTATTGCAGTAGTTGCCACATGTCCCACTTCCTTTGTACTGGGAACTTTAGAAATCTACACAAAAGGGAATCCTACCCCAGAAAGTTTATGATACTAAATGCATAATATGAAATGTAATAAACAGATAAAGAAGCTGATAAGCAACCACAGTAGGGAGGCAGCTGTGAATCACATTGGAAGGGCTCCACACACCAGCCATCCCCAATTTACATTTACTTAACTGCTGACTGACTATGAATAGAATTTTCCACATACTGTTTTTAACATAATGGTTAGACAACCACTTGAAGGTAATAATGAGCTTCCACCTTACTGAGATTATCTTTGAGCATTTTTGTGCCCAGGCTAGGACTCACCTAAAGAGTTTCACTCACGTAAATGAATTTTGTCAAACTTGGTGGAATGATTCATGCACAAACATTTTACAGGTGGTGGCTTCAGTTCACTATGGCAATCAGGAAAGACTTACAATGCACCTTTGGATTTGAAGCTGTGGAATGTCTTCCTCAAACACACACCACTTTTCATGCCTGTGGCTTACCAGCATCGGAGATGTCCTTTTCTGTGGAATTTACAAAATAGTCCTTCATTGTTCTTCTGTGTTGTATGCTTGTGAAATAAAGTCACAATAATCAAAACCTGCATTAGAAAAGCAACAAAATATTAGAAATAGTAGATATTTAAAGAGTTCATATGTTCACACTAAAACATTTGTGTTTTTTTCCATGACTTAATATATTTTAGTCTTAACATTGTCCTACTTAGAAAAGACTAAAAAAAAAGTAACATGATAAAGAATGACTTTTAATGAGATATTAAGAACAGTGAGAACTATTACAAGGGAATCTAACTCAGGAGCCTGTTTTAGTAGTCTTTATCATAAATCCATAGATCATTCATATACAAATGATTGTGGACGATTTGATTACAGGATAGAGGTTTTTCCTAATTCATTGTGTTTGATTAAAACTTATTGTACAGCCATAACACAATCAGGATAATAATAATAAAGACTAAAGGTACATGCACACATTATACCATACATCAACAAAGCTCCAAGTTCACTTAGGCTTTTCCTAATGTATTACATGCATAAGTTTAAAAAAAAAAAAAGCAAACCCCCCATGTATAACTCTGATGTAGGCTAAAATAATAATAACAAAATGCATAATTACTTGAGGGAGTTTAATTATTAAAAAAATTTTTTTTCTGACAGTTTTCTAGCTGTGTTGTGGTTTTGGGGGGGTTTTTTTGTTTGGTTTTTTTTTTTGTGTGTGTGTGTTTTTTTTTCCCCTCCTTATCTTATTTCAGCTTACCTTTACCACCCACGCTGCGATCACAGCCCCAGGTGACCACAGCCTGTTACGGCCTCCCCAGCTCCTCCGCGGCCGCTGACCAAGCCCACCCCGGCCCGGGCCGGGCCAGCCCAGTCCCTGCGGGGCTGGCCAGGCCGCCCTTGTGCCTGCCTAGGGCTTTATAGCGGCGGGCACCGCCCGCGCTGCCCTGCCCCTGCCCTTCTCTCCACTCTCCTCCCTCGGCTCGGGTTTCAGGTGGAGGTCGATGCCGGCGCCGGGCAGGAGAAGCCAAGGAAGAGGGACCCGCAGAGACAGTTCGGTCCTTCCTGCCCTCAGCAGCTCCCAGGCCTGCAAATGGCCACAGGGTTAACCCCTCAGCCCTGTTATCAGTGTCACCTTGGGTCTCACCGTTACTAAAACTAGAAGCATTTTAGTTTGGAAAACACTACTGATAAGTAGAGGTGGGAGGGTATGTGAAGAAGAGTCCAGTGAAACCTACCAGCAGGGTTATTCCACGTTTGGGGAATTGCTTCACTGCATTTGGTAAATTTCAACCCAGAATGAAAACATACTGGTGAATTTGAACTGAGAAATTTAATTAAAAGAAGTATTTTCATTGCCTGCTTCTAAATGACATGAAGATCAAAGCTAGCCAAATTAGTTACTGTTTTTAGAGAAGCTAAGCATCACATTTTGCTTATTTAATTCTTAATGTGTGTGGGGTCTTGTTTTATCAAATGTAAGGCACTTTCTTGGTTTGGGTTAGCTCAGAGGGGATTTATGGCTGGCTTGTTTGTCTTTGGATTCCCCCACCAAAGAAATTAAGTAAACAAATTGTATTTTCTGCACAACCTTAACAATAACAGTTCTTCAGCTTCCTGGGCCACATATATTGGAATCTGTATCACTTACTTCTAGTAATGTCTTTAGTGTTTACGAAAAAACCTCTTGGGTATTTTCCCTGTCCACTCAAATACCATTATCCCAAAACTGAGTCCCAGATAATTGAACTAGTTACTCAGCTGAAGTTATTCTAAAGTAACAAGTTCAGGACTCGGCCTAATTTCAGCTTCCATTTTCCACCTTCCTCCCAGGATTCAGATTACATTTTACATGTTTGTTATGATACTCTGAAATAACCTCAGAAGAAAAGACATTATTAAGCATCATTATCTCCTGTCCACTGGGACCCTGTATGTTCAGTTAGATTCAAACATGTCAGACCTATTGCTTTTTTAGTATTTTCTTATCTCATTAGCATTACCCAGAGCTTATACTATAGAACCAGTGCTAAGCCTTCGTAATGCACATCCACAGCTGTGGTCTCTGTTCCTGAAAATCAATGAAAAGCTTTGGCTTCTGCTGCCATGAAGAATCTGAATTTACAGATTTTTAGGAAATGAGAGAGAACAGCAAGCTGAAGTACTTCACTGGCCCAGTCCCAAGGTTCACAGCTGTACATAGTATTTAGTTCATAGGAGGCAACAAGTTTTTTTCCTACTTATCTCAATGGGAGTGAGAACAACTTCTCACCATGTCTCAGTTTTTGTTAAAACAGATGATTAACTAATCTTTAGAAGAAATTATCATCACTTTTGAAGTTTTAAGCATAGAGACATGTCACCTAGAAAGCAAATGCCTGAACTGATATGGGATTAGCAAAGCACATAGAGAGCAAATTAGAGAAATGGAAGTAGCATGAACCACCTCCCCAGCCTATCTTAGACCTGTTTTCAGAACTGCTAAGTAGCCACGAATCTTACTTGGGATCACTGGAAATTAGGGAGTGTTGAGTACATCTGAAACACGGATACTTCCACTTTTCAAAGCTCCGTTATCAGTTTTTCATACACAGTAGCAAATAAAGCACCAGTTACAGATCAGGTCCATTGTTCTATGAACTGTATGCCTGGTAAGAAAAAGCCTTATTGTTGCCCTGAAGAGAAAAGTAACCCCCAAAAGGGTGTGCGAGACGAGCAGGGTAAACAACTGATAGTGCAGAAAAGAGAAGCATGGGGTACTGAGAACAAAGGTGTTTCCTTCTCTTTCTCCTTCTTTCCATTTTCTTTTTTGGGAGTTCTTTATACAGGTTAATAAGCACCTCCAAAGGGAGGTGGAAAAACCCCAAACCATAAACACATTAAAAAAATGAACAAAAGGACAAGTAAGAAAAAATCTCCTGGAAAAAGGTTTCTGATCTACCCTACTGGGAAACACGGACTTGTAGTCCAGTCACAGTGAACGACTCTGTGTTTAAATAAAAATAAATTAGCATAATCTGACATTTTTGCAGAAACAAAAATTCTGGACTAAAACGTACACAGGTGTCAAGCAGAGAAGATGCTTATCAATAAAAGAAGGCAGAGAAGCAACACAATAAATGTTAGCTTACAGTAAAGTCCTTGTAATTTTTGAAAGGGACACACATGATATGATATAATGCACTTCATAGCAGAAATAGCAGATAAAAGAAATCCAGAAACTTTTGTGTAGCTTTGGAAAATACTCATTGCATCTGAAAAATATTCGATTCCAAACAGAAAATATACACCATGTGTTTGGTTCATCTGTCCAAAAGCAGCCACTGACAGGAAAAGGAAAATTAAACACAATCAAGTATCATTAATTAACACCAGCCATAGCTGACTAAACTAGAAAAGATATCTACTTTAAAGAACTATTAACCATAAGCACAACATTACTGAAAACAAGCAAAAACCTCCTCTAAAAAAACCTCAGAACACAAGCTGGAAATAAGAACTCATTTCCCCATCAAAGCATTAACACTGAAAAAGAAAACAACACATGGCATACAAAAATAGCAGACACTCAACTTTACTCAAACATTTCCTCAAACCAGTTAAATACAAAGAAGGTAGATTGTATTTTACAAGTGTCATAGTTGTTTACTTCTTACTTTTAGACTTTACAAGAGACTAGAAGAGCAACAGTAAGACATCCAGTTGCACTCACAAATGCCATGTGTGGGGAGTCAGGGTTAGTATTTGACCCCATACCTTAATTGCAGCTGATCACTTTCCTTTTCCATGCAGCTGGTTTGCCATTAACAGGTCAGACCTATGAAAGACCTTTATCTTACTGCTTTTTGCGGTTAGTTATTTTGTGACTTTGCATCTGTGTTGTACCTGTGATTCAGCCGGAAAAGACTTGACAGAATCACTTAAAAAATAAAATAAAGAAGTCCTGTTTTCTTATCTATTTGTCAGAAATCAGACCAAAGTAGAGCATGGATACTGTAGGTCTTGTACACTTTGTGGGCTAGTTGACATTAGTTTTAATCAACTTCCACATATCTTCAGAAGTACAGGGACATATGTATTGTACTCAAGTTCAACAATAATGTCAACAGCCACTGGTGGCAGTTGTAGTTATGGCCCAGTACTTGCAGCCTTACTCTGAGATAGAGACACTTTTGTGGATGCAAAAGGAGTGACTCATTATCATCTGAATTTCTTCACTGAATAATAGGTTATGACCGTTGGCCATTTCAGTTATCAATATGGAACTTGCCACTATATTCTGGTTAACTTTTGTCCATATAGAAAAATGAACAAAAGGATTCTGCCTAAACTTAATTGATGTCTAGAGGGTGGTGGAGAGGTAGGGTTTTCTCCATCACTGCCTCACTGATCCAAGTTGGTCTTTTCAAACTGGCAGTACTGAGTACCCACAGAGAATGGAAACAACTCTATTGTGGAGCATCTGTGGGCTTGTGTGTCTTTCAGAGGAAATAGGGTTTTTTCCCCATTCTGTGTCACAGCAATCCATGATAAACCTAGCTGGGGTGGTATTATAATAGAAAGCTGACATTTTCAGAATAACTGCTATATGGGTATGCCAGCTGTATTCTGAACATGGAGCAGTAAGACTGGAGTAAATTCTGTTGAATAAGATAAGCTTAACTATACCATTGGTTAAGCTAGTTGAAAGTTTGGGGATATTAATCATATTTGCAAACTAGAAGTTAAGAAGTTTTCTAGTTTTCTTACAGGAAGCAGCTAATAAAAGTCTGTAACTCTCCAGACCAAACCCAAGCTACATGTACTCTGCTTTTCTGCAGAATAGCATCTAGGAGTTATACTGGATGGAAAACTGAACAGAAGCTAACAATGGCAAACCTCTGTGAAAAACAGCCAGATTCACAAAAGCACAGAAGGGTCATATGTGAAACACATGGAGTAGTGCTTTCTCTGCATAGTGCTGTTAAGTCCTCAGTTGGAGTTCTGTGTCTGATTTTAGTTATTTCAAGAAAGATGTGGGTGATAGGAATTACGGAAGAAAGCGAAATTGAAGGGGTTTAAAAGACATGACCTCTGAGGAAAGACAGATGGAATTTGGTTTGGTGTAGTAGAAAATATGCAATTCATTTTAGAAAAATACGAGAGATTTGAAAAAGAAATATGTCCAGTGTCTTCCATATTTACTGTAGCACTGAATTACAGTAAGAAAGAAAAATAATGTATTAGGAAAATGGCATGAACTCTATGGATAATTAAGCACCGGGCCAGATTATTGATGGAGATGTTGGTGACTAGGTTGTTGATTTTTCCCTTCCCTCCCTTTCGCTTCCCCTTTCCCTTCCCTTTCCCTTTCCCTTTCCCTTTCCCTTTCCCTTCCCTTCTCCTGAATTCTTGTTCAGAGGGAACAAGACTGACAGGGCTGAGGGGAGGAGCAAAGTGTTACACCTGTCTGTCACATAGCTTATGATGAGATGCAGAACAAGAGCTCCATGTCCCAAAACTGACTTAGTCAAGCCCCAGTGCTTAATAAGAAGGTGCTGGCATTTTCTAAATACCCTTCACTTTGGAGTACTGTGTTATAGACTCTTAGCCAGCTGTCACTATAATCTCCTGTTTTCCTGCTTCCTCCTTCCACTTGAGAAGTAACAGTATTCACTGACCTTAGTTATCTGCATACTGCCTGCACTGGGATTTAAAACTCACCCTTTTCCCCTGAGATCCTGATCCAATCCTTCAGCTGGCAGGTGAGCAAAGTTTAGAAGCATGTTTCGTGCAGTGTAATCTTCAACAATCTGCACTCCCAAGAGAGAAGGAAACCATTCACATGGACTGGGGTGTGCTCAGGCAACTAAGGGAGCTAGTCCTGTGTTTTGTACTGTTCTGTAAACTCTAGATGAGGACTTTCTGTACTGTTTTCATGCAGTGCTGAACTTTTAGCTCTAACCCTGTTTGCAATATTAAACTAGTTATGTAAGTTTACATTTCTGTATGCATCAGTGCACATTCATGCTTAGGCTTTCACCAAACTTTCCTTCTGTTCTATTACCTTCTAAACAGATTACAAGAACTCTGATCAGCTTCTGGTTGGACTAAAATTAGCATGGGCATCAAAAAGGTCTGATGAAGGACATTTCCTTCTGAGAAGGAGTTGGTGCTTCCAAGGTATGCGTAAGAACATACCTGAGTAACTCTTAAAGATTCAGGAAAAAAATCAGCTTTTTCTAGTTAGCAACAGCTTGCCAGAAAAGATTAGACTGTCAGAGACTATCTTTTAAAATATATTGATCTTCCTTTATGTGCCTGTGATGATGAGAGAATGGGTAGGAATATTGAAAAATAACTGTAACTCCTGCGATCTATTTTTAAATTCTTCTTTATTCTCTTCAAAAGGATCTTGAATTATGTCTGCTATACTCCCAGCATCTATTTGAAGCTCCTGAATGGTCCTATAATTGTCTAATGAATGACTTAGAACAGGAATAAATCCAGGTAGTATATCAGTTAATTAACTGGCCCATAAGACAATTTATGTTCAGAGAAGCAATATGTCATTTTAAGGGATCTTTAGCTGCATTGAAGAATTTTAGTAGAATAGACATTCTAAAAACTAACTATTGAGGACTAGTTTCACCAAAAGTAAAGTCAAAGAAACAGAAGAAATCCAGTTTTAAAATGGTTGTTTCTCAAGTATTATGTGGATTTATTAATGGTGCAAATTTATTTAGGTCAATGAAAAGGGAAAAGAATAAAGAATATTTTGTTCCTTCTGTTCCTGCTTACTACAGTGTATGTCATTCACTAGGACCCAGCTGTACTATTCTGATGAGCTGAACCTTATGGAAATAATCAGTGGATGCCAGCTGCACTACTCATTACTAAATATCCTTGAAGTCAATATGCATTGTGTGTTTCCCTTTTTGATGTCATTCAAAAAAGATTTTAATGAATTACAAGTAAACTCATACCATATGTCCAAAACAGCAGTCAGGAGGAGCTTTCAGACAGTATCACTGTGAATGCCTTAAATATTTCTTTTTTTAGCCTGTTTATATTGGATGCTCTCCTATAACCAATAAGACACAATCTGAACATGTATCATTCACTTTTACTTCTCTAAGCTATTTGTATTGTAATGCTTTGGAGTAGCAACATTCTGCAATGTTCCCCTACCTATAAACCTGGTGAAAATGAGTCTAGGCTAGGAATCCAGTTATATCTCCTGAAATCTTGGAGATTTATTTATTTTTTAATCAAGAAAGCTATTATTGTCTCTTTTCCAGCTCCAGACCCTAGCATGAGCTTATGATAGCTTTAACCAGAGTCCAACAGACAACAATCCCTTCTTTGCCAAAAGCACATAAAAGTCCAGCCATGGACCAGGACAAAGCCAAGATTTACTGAAGTGGTAAAAATGATCAAGAGGGAAGCCAAGAAGCCCTTCTTCACCAACACCTCAAAACACTGTAGGACATACAACTTTTAAATTCCTGCTCTTCTGGATGTGGGTTGTGGGACTAGTTCTAGTCTCCCAGAGGAAAATGATGCCACAGTGCTAAGATACATGCCACACTTCAGCTGGAGAGAGGAGATGCAGTCGTGCTGGTAGTCTTAGTTGGCATTCTCATAGAGACCAAAAAATCAGGTTCAGTTTAGGATAACTGTGCTTGCTGTCTGAGCCTCAGTACATAAAGCTCACCTGTTCAAGAAAGAACATCAAAACTCGGTTAACCTCTGCATTATGAAAAGCTTTGCTTGTGGTTGTTTCCTTCTGATAATTTCATTGCACATGCCAATGTGTGTTTTGAAAATATTATGAGTTTAAAGTAACCAACCGAAAAAGAATGGTGACTTTGGTAAATATTATGGACTTGCATTCATCCAGTGATTTGAGTATTTACAGGCAGAAAAGTCATGTGACTTGTGTCAATGGTCACAAACACGAAGAGACTAGATAAAATCCACTGTTTTTAAAACATATAGTTTAATTCTACTGCTTTGATAGTCTATCTTATAGAAAGCCAAGAATGTTACTGTGTTGTATTAAATATGCTGTTACTGATGTTTTCGTTAAAATGTTTTTATTGTAGAGGAAAGACTGCAGTGTCATAGACAAGACTTATCCCATGCATTAAGATAGATTTATTACAAAAAAATAAAACAATGACATTTATCTACACCAACGTAGCATGATATTGCCACTGTAACTGACAAGAAACATTTAGAAGTTGAGTAGACAGTCAAGGAGAGAGGTATACTTTGTTTTCCTTTGCTTTACTTCTAAGTGTCACAGTGACAGTGTAATGCATATGTTAGAACTTTAAAATTCCATTGCTGCCTCAATATATTTCTATTGCATTAAACAGAATTCTGGTTATTTCCTGTTGCTTGTCACCTTGTGAAGAAGGAATCTTTTCCCAGGGATGTCAGCAGGGAGACCACCTTGTACTGAAAGCAGCATTCATGGAAGTTTCCGAAATGTATTTAAAGATATTTTGTGGCCAAATTAATTTTTATACTGCTAAAAAAAGGCAATGACTTCTGATATACACTTTTATTAAATAATATTATCCAAAAGATTAGATTATTTTTTACTCTTCAAAAACTACACTCCAAAAGCTTTCCTAAAAATATTGCACAATGAAGGTTCACAGTAGATTTCTTAAGAGTGTATTTGAGTACAAATGAGACATGAACATGGAAATTAAGGAGTGTTACTATATTACCAGCAGCTGCTTTTATGTGCATATCTTGTATTAAACTAAATGAAAGTTCTTTCACCAGAAGCTACAGGGTTCACAGGAGAGGCAAATCAGACACTGAAGTAGTTAATTCAGTCTTGATTCAAGTAAGTAAACATGGAGAATTAAACTGATACTCCACACAAAATTTTCCTTGCATCATATGCCTTATTACTGTAATTATACCACTCTTCTGTGTTTATAACAATAGGACCTTTGCTCTACATCATTTAGAAAACAATTGTTAGATATGAGATGTTCTAGAAAGTTATGATTTCTTTGCTTTGTTAGCTCTTCTGCCACTAACTTGTGTAATCTTGAGCAGATAATTTTCTCCTCCCATTTGATGAAAAAAAAAAGGTGATTTAATTAAAATTTTAAAATCTTTATCTATTTATGAAATGGAATTTATGAAATAAATCTTTCCTGATCCATACCAGTGCTGTGAGAATACAGACAAATGGTGAAACGCTCCTAAAAATCCAATAAAAGTTTATTTTCTTCCGAGGAGAAAAGTGTGTAATAAAGCCATGAAATACATATCTTTAACTGGGAATGGCAGTTGCCCACAAGAGATAATCTAGCATTTCTGGTGTTAGCAGATACGTTAAAGCCAGGGTTAACTTCCCCATTAAGCAGAAGAACCAACTTATATCAGTCCCACTTGTTCAGATTTTGGTAAATGTTATGCTGTGTGAAAGAAGCTTCTGGCTTTTCTAAGAAAGCACAAATCTGTACCAGGCAGGTAAGGAAAACCTTGACAAATCTGGAAGGCTACAGCAGGACAAACCTTCAGTTTAAGGCTTGGACATTTTATAAAGCATTGTGAATACTGTAGGCTGGGGAAGAGGTACTACTGCAGTTTGTGAAAATCACCTTTCATCCTTCATTTACTCTTCTGCATGTTGAATTATTTATTTAAAAAAGAGGAAAAAGATCTCAGTAGCTGAAGCCAGCAGTGTTTCTTAGCTCCATAACCACTCTACCATGACAGTAAAACAGTAAGAATACACTAGAGGGAACAGAGTAAGAAAAAGCTGAGCAAGTTGATGAATTATCAGTATGCAGAGACATGCATGAGTACGAACATGCTCAGCTTGACTTTGCAGCAGCCAGCATTTGCAGTCTGGGCTCTAGCCGAAACATGTGATAAAACTGTGAAGGGCAATCTAATTATAAAACTTGAAACAGTGTGCTGAGGTCATTCCTGTTTACCTCCTACTGTAAAAGATGTGCCCTCAGTTACATGCCATATAGTACTAAAACACCCTATGGAAAGTCACTGTGGCAACCAGGACAACCCTGCTCGGATTCCTGGGGCTATTCTTTTCCCCCTCTGTCCTCAACCTCAAATAACTCCTCCCTTATGCCACCACTGGCCTGATCAGCTTTCTTGGGCAGCAACTGGTAAGGTTTAGCTGAGCTTGTCCCTGCATGGTGCCTCTCAAGTTCACTGAGGACAGATGCCCTTGCTGCTGCTCTCTGTGTCACCAGGGAGAAAAGGCAGTCGAAGGCCCAATCTTGGCTCTGTTGCAGAACTTACTGAAAAATCTCTAGGCATCAAAGGGAAATAAAAATACCCTTCCCTCTCTGACCATGTTTGGTATTCACCCATTACCTCCTCACAGTGGGAAGAATTTTATTCTTGGAGCAGTTATTACTTAATACCCCTGAATTAGTAATATCTTGAGTTTTGATAACAACTGTCAACTGAGACTAAAGATGTTTTGGAAGCATTACATTATTGATTGAGTTTCATCTTCCTAGTGAAGCAGCAAAGCCTTTTATTTCCCTTATTGTGGATCAAGAAACTGGGGAACAGTATCTGAGTAGATGATCAGTTAAGTCTATCATAGTAAAGTAAATCTTGCTAAGACATACTGAGCTTTAGCATTGAGCTCCAGCTACAAACTCAGGCATTGCAATCTGGAAAGCTGTTGTGACAACAAAATTTGAAATAGACAGGTGAAATTTTGGTATATGAGATCCCTCTCACCACAAGGCCCTTGAGAGTTATAGGCTTGTGTGGGATCTGCAGATGCAATATATTTGGTGATTGGTTTGACCGATGTTTAATCTGAACTGTGCTGCTAAATCTTATCTCTACTGAATGTGACAGTTATCAGAATCAAATTACACTTAAATCTTTGATAACAAATTACTAGCAAATAGACTGGAAGTTTATGCAGTGGCAGGCTGATAACTGGATATAACCACTAAAAGAGAGAAAGATAAAATGCCTTCATCTACCAAAGGGGTCATAAATAGTCAGGAGGAGCACTACCGGTTTGTTGGAGGAGTCAGAAAATGTTAAAATAAAAACACAGTTCCTGTTTCTTCTGATCACTTAGAATTTGCAAGTATTATGCAAAAGGTGGTAATAGAGAGTATCTGTCACTTGTTTAGTGGCCAGCTGAGCCCTAAACCTTGGCACCTTCATTCAGTTACTGTTATTCTCTTCCTCGAATTTGTATGCGTGGAGCAGGAGCTTCCCTTTAGCCAGAGAGAAAACTTCAGCTCAGGTTTCTTAACTGCCATATCTGTTTTAAAACTCCCTTACAGAATGCACTATCACTGCTTATCAGAGGGTGGTTTATGTTCAATATTTTCAAGAGATAAAAAGGTTATGAACCAGGAACCTGACCCTGACATTCCCACAAGGTGACAGAAACAAGGGAGTGAGGTTAACTTCTGTTTACCTTTCAGTATACAAAAGCCACAGCAACAAACATTCATACTAAGACGAATAGGACACATCCCTTTCTAATGTTAACTAATTAATCCAAGCAAACATCACTGGCAGAAGGGCTAGGCAAGCTACAGAGCTTCTCAGCTCTGCAGAGGATAAAAGAGTTGCCCTGGTGTGAAAGACCAGTATTTAGAAGCTATTCATTACAGCAGCTCAGCCAATCTTCTATTTCTCCAGATAGATATACACCAACAGGCTTCAAGTAACACTGGATTGTGCTGTACAGTCAGCCCAGGGCAACTACACTTACAGCCTTGTTAGCAGAACAGGGTCTGTACACATCACAACAAGGTGATGTAGGGATACAAAACATAAGGATTTAAAAAGATTGGAGGTGTAAGTTTGTCTGTTGCCTCAGTTATTTCGTTCTAAAAAGAAATGTCGACCCTTTAAGCCACGGTTTCAGCTGACTGAGGCAGGTCTTGTCCAGGAACAAGCATAGATGTGTTCTTTGGGAAGTGAGGAGATAAACATTCCAGATTTAAATTTTGGGAACTGGTATAATTTTTCAAAAATAAAATAAAACCTTCAGAGCTACCAGTGAAAAATGTTTTTCTTCTTACCAAAACCATATTGTTTTCATGGAGGTCATAGATAATATTGGTAAATTGTCACTCCTTTCATACCAAAAAAGTACTTTTTCATACAATATGAAGCATTTCCAATCTTAGTGATAGCTTATGAATATTTGTTGGGTAGAAATGTCATAAAACTATAAAGTAATTTTTGATAAAATGACCTGCCATGAAAGTTAAGCCTTTGTCATGTAGTCTAATATCTATAAGGATAAGAATTATTATTTACTTCTTCATGATAAAATCTTCTACACATACTGATATGTCTGTGCTGAAAAAATGGGAGTCTGAAATACACAGTAAAGACCAATTTTCTACTATTTCCTTCAGCACCTGAGAAAATCATACCCAGGAAAGCTGGAATTGTTTAATGTTTCTCTAGAAGGGATCCACAAAGCTGTGTCTTATCCTACTTAAAAAACTTTTCAGTTCTCAGTTGTCTTCCTGACCTACCTTCACCAAACCAGTTTCCAGCCAAACTGGGCTTCTGCTGTATAACACTTGAAAATTTTTCCTATCAGTGTAGTAATTCAGATGGAATTTTCCAAAATATGTTAACATTTTTTTATTAATTTCTCAGCTTGTGCCAGTGGCTCATTTCCTTGTAATTTCCAGTGTCTGGATTGTCAGGATCTTACTGGTAAGACCATAAGTTTGACCTTAATGTCAAAACAATTTTTAAATGACAGGATTTCTAAACAGAGGATTTCTGACACACATGTCACTTACTGAAAAATTAAATATCAACAGAAGTAAATTTATTATTTTCACTTGGTAGACTTAATATGTTTTCAAAAATACTTCCACAAGCCCATGAGATCTCCTTTGTTCCATTTTATATATATTTCATTTATTCCATTATATATATTCAGTTCTCTCCTTAGAGGTATGCAAGAGGCACTCCTTTCATATTTGCTTTTTATAGAATGTGTAATGATGAAAGGCCTAATGAAGAGGAAGATGACTGGAGGCTGTGATGGGGTTCGCACAGGTCTTGCAGCCAAACATTTGTTGGAACCAGTTTTTACTCCAGGGTTACATAAACTGTGAATACAGCAAATTCTTTTGCAAAGGGGAAGCAGAATAAAATATGAGAGCTTCCTAGAAGTAATGACTTTTCTTGATTAGACTACTGATTTCTTATGTTAGGAATATGTTCTAGTTCTGAAGTACCTGCCATTCCTTAGTGCATTTGCACTGTACATGGAGAAATGCAAGTCAGATTGGAGCAGGTGCAGATTTGTACAAATATTGTGAAGCAATAACTGGCCAAGCAAAGAGAATCAGTATGAAGTGTTGTTCAAGGCAAAAATATTTAAACTGACATGAAAATTTTCTGCAGAATCTGTTTTGCTTTGTGGAGGCAGGTGTCCCCCAAACTGCTATCCTCCCCTAAACATGGCTGGATTGCAAGGTGACTTTACATCATGCAGAATTTGGGTGAATTTCTCTGCTAGTTAAAAACTTTCTCATGCATCAAGATTCTTTTCCAGGTGGATCTTTAGTCTCCAAAGCAAAATCCTTATCGATGACTGTGGCTTTAGCTATAACGTGTTGCTGTAGTTTTTGGAAGCACTGTGACAGATCCAAACACTAGAAGTAAGTGCTACTTAGAAAATTGATCAATCACATCGTGATCCAGCTTGCTGGATTAATGAAGGTAGCCTGGATATATAAGTGAAACAGAATGGTCTGGCTTTTTAGCTAAGCTTGAAACTCATGTGTTTGACTTCAAGAAGAGCAGGACTGTATGCATTTCTCTCTCCCACACATGTGGTTTGCTTGTTTTTTGTTCATAAGCTGTTATCAGTAATTGGCACTTGTGTATTTATCAGTTTCAGGATATCAAACAAAAATAATAAAATATTCATTTGCCCTTGGGAAACCAAAGCAGAACCATTCATACAAAGCATTAAATCATGGTTTGCTCCATTTATTGTGTGCAGTTCCTGTCTCATGGAACATTTGTTTCTTAGCATTTTATGCCCTACTCAGCAGGTTAATCACATGAGACCTCCCCAGCACTGCAAAGCTCATAGGACTTTCTAATTTTGTATTTATTACATGTTCAATACCTGAAAGAAGATAAAAAACATGAAAAAGAGACTCCACTGGGCATGGTGTGTGAAGGGGAGATGGCCAATTCAGAGAACTTGCAGAGGCACTGGACACTTTCAGGAAACTGACAAAAACTCTCCATAGCCAAAGGAGGAAAAAAATCAACAACCTCAAACAAATCAAACCCAATGGCCCAGAAATGTTAAAGTAGATAGTGCTTTTCCTGAAAGTTAACTGTTTACTGATGTTACCTTCACCAAAATGCTAATTTCTTTCTGATACACCATTCAAATATTAGATAATGGAAATGGATGGCATAAAATAATGTATTTTGGTTTACCTGAAACTCAAGTTGGCTTTCTTCTTAGCAAAGTTTATTTTCATATCTGCTTATCTCAGAATTGAAGGACCCAGCTAGGACTGCAAGTAGAAAAGCTAAAATACTGTTGGAAAAAAATATGCTTATAGTATTTCTAAATCACAGAGGACAGTTAAGTCTCTAGAGGAAGATTGCTTTGGAAAAGTACAGCCTCTGTTTGCAACCTAAAGATGTCTAGTTAAAGTACTTTCCAGCTTGCATCACAGTTCATGGTACAATTCTGTATTCACATTTTTTAGGAAGGATTTTTCTTTATGCTGACATTAGTTAAAGGGGAACAGATAAATATGGAATATTTGTTAATAAACAAAGGAAAAAAATGTAAATGATCCAAGCTTATATAGTCACAGTTGGCCTTCTACATATCTATTTCTGAAAGGAAGAGAAAACCAACCCTGCAAAGGCTGGTCTGGGAATCAGCTCACTAAAAGCCCCTGAGTAGCTCAGTCTAGCAATCCTGACATGGAGGTTGCATCTGAAGAGACAACTGAATCCAAATCACCATATAAACAATTTTTAAACTGCATCAAAGTTGAAAATTCCATGGCATAGTACATTTCAGCCAAATACCAATGTCTCCTATATCACTGGGGAAAAAGTTGTTGGACCTACTTGCACCTTCAGAGCAATCCAGCTGAAAGCAGTAGGGTTCTAAAGAGTGCTGTGCTTGATGTGATTAATGAAAGAGGCTGACAGCTTCAGGTCAGTGTGGCAGCTCTATCAGGGCTGCCTTTTGACACAAGTAGGGACAACATTCGAAAAGGAACAACACAAAATCAAATCAAATCAAACTTCTCATCCATTCAGGTTGCTTGCACATTTGTGTTGAGCAAGTATCCATGGCATTTGAAGCCTGGAGTTTTCCCAAAGTCTTCCAGTGCCTCCAAACCACAGGACTCCTTCTCTTTGATGAAAATGGTTAGAAAGCAAATCATGCAGCCAAACAGCAAGAGGACCAAGACTTGGGCTGTCTTTCTGAGGTCTGGACCCTTGCTGGGTAGCACTGAGATCCTGGAACCCCATCACTACTCTGCACTCTTCATCTGCTGGTTGAACTTAAAAGTACAAATACAGAAGCTGGAAGCGAAGGATAACCTGTAGGACTTTACCTACCTGTAACGGTAGCTTGGGGCTTGACTTGGAGATACCAGTGCTGGAGAGTAGCAGGGAAGTGTAGTGTAGTTGTTCCTCTTACTGACAGGGCTGGCTGGGGCAGCTCCAGCAACTGAGAGCAGATCCAAATTGAAAATAACCCTTCTGTTCCATAGAAAAATGCAGCTTCCTGCTGGCCAAAACAATTTGTAAGCTGTTACCAAATCCTACGTGCACTTTTTGGGGGGAAAAAGAAAAGAAGAAAACTGGGACATTTTGATTTTCTTTAATTTGGAGTTATAATTTTTTCTCTACCTATTTAGAAATAGATTTGTCTTTTCCTTTTTCTCTTCAAATACAGCATCCTAACACTTTCTTCTGGGGGAAAAAGTCCAAGTTTTTCTTCTCCCTCCCCCCCAAAATATTTTTTCATCTTCTGGGTTGTTTTGATAAGAGAACATAATTTTTTTTGGCCCCAAGCCCTGATTATTTCCCCAAACCTGTTACTGTACATTATCCAAATGGAAAGAAAGGAAAGAAGGAGAAAAAACCCCATTATTGCTGTTCTTTCAAAAATAACTTATCAACAACTTATTCACCAATTGTGGAGGACAAGGATGGGAGTCAATTCATTGTTGAATAAAGCACTTGGTGAGGAAGAAGAACTCTCATGCAAATAGATTTGTTTTGAGTGACCCTTGACTAACAGCTTCTGGGTAGTGAACACTTTAAAACATCATCTTATACATGGGAGTAGACACATTTGTGAACATTGTCACTGGTACCCACAAACACATTTTGTATAGGCACAGCAGACTGTACTGTCCAGTATGAATGGCTGTATTTATCTTTAGAGCTCATAAATTTGGTGTCAGTGGGGGAGGAAAGGAGGGCTTCTTGCACTGCAGGTCTTCCAGTCCTACAAAAAAACTACCTTCAGCTCTAGAAATATCTGCAAGAAGAGGCAGCAATGATATGGGAATAAGCTCCACATTGGCTTGTAGTCAGTATTTAATCCACCCCCAGGCAGGCAGGAATGTATTTACTCACTGCCAGCAAAGCTGTGTCCCCGCAGCTGACCTTTGAAAAGTGCTTGTTCTTGGGTATCCCCTGTCACAACTTCATTGCTGTCTTGCCCTAATTTCCTTTTTCTCTCTGCCTAAAATTAAGCACTTCCTTTCCTACCCTGTGTTAACAGATTTATTTAAGTCAGAGAGCTCTCTGTATCACATCTGACATGAAAAGGCTGGATGTTGGTTAGGGTGTCTTTGTGCCACTTTAACAGAAGTAAAGAGAATACAGGAATGCAATTCCATTGTCCTCAGCAAAAGACAGCTGGATTGCTAAGCAGCAGTGTCCAATCTGGTGCCGCCAGTTCCCAGATTCTGCCAGCAAACACTCAGAAACAGCCTTTGTTCTAGTTTTTAGAAAGAAATTAAGGCAGCCTGTTAAAAAATAAAGAAGTAAATGAATAACCAATTAAGTCACCACAAGTTTCTAAGTTTGTGATTTTATCTCAAAAAAAAGCTGGCAATTATTCTATGTCCATTTTATTATACAAAAGGAGTTTGGAATTAAAAACTCCCTTAGAACTTGCACAGTCAATATTTGCAGGGAGCAAACTTTCAGCCGAATTTTGTTCAGCCTGTTTCTGCACACACAATTTGTGCTACTGACATGACGGCAACTCCAAAAGACCATAGGCAAACCGAGCCCACAATACTACTCTGTCCTTAAGCTTTGCTTTCCCATCCCAATGATGGCCTGATAGTCAGGTCTAGCATATTGACTGTGACCAATTTTAATTTACAGGATCAAGGTGAAATGTCTATTTGGGCAGAGGAGCTCCCAGTTATTTGGAAGAGAATTATAAGACAGAGGATTGGGTATCTGGGTAATTTGCTTTTGAGTCATGGTGAGAACGAATTCACACAGGAATTTCTAGAGTAAGGTAAGCTGAAGTTTGCATTAGCCTCGCTCCTTTCTGCCCAGTTTCTCTTTTTAACCTCTTGACCTCATCTCAGAAAAACTTAATCTTTTCACCCTTCATCTTCATCTTCATGGTGACGAATTTTCTCCATGCTGGTACTCTCAGTGTTTCAGACTAACCCAAATTAAAGCACTTTGGTGATTTAAAGTGTACCTACAGAAAAAGGCCCAGTTTCCACATCGATCCGCCCCTGCCTTGACACATGTTTAGCCCTGTGACATTTTTGTGCACAGTGTGACAGTCTCCATGGGGCATGGAGCCTCTCTTCCCCAATTGTGATCCAGCTGTCACAGATGCCTCATGGCTCCACACATGGTGGTGCATGCCAGCGCACATCTGTCCCACAGATGGGCTTTTCTTGGATGACCACGGAAGCCCTTCTTGTAGTTTGCTTATCTGAGCATGAGGATCTCATGGTGAGTTGTCCCCAAATGGGACAAAGGTATTTCCATAAAGCTCTCCCATAAAGGTTCTATAAAATGGTAGCAAACTCCCTAAGAACAAAAGAAACGTAAAACATAACAAAATCAATAGTCATTCATCAAATCAACTGCAATCAGGCACAAATGAAGCCCGAGACCTTCCAACAAGAAATTTTCTAGAAACCAAAGCTATAGTAGTGCTGGAGCTACTTTGATCTGTAAGTCAGACTATGTGCAGTTATTAACATTGATTGAGGATAATATCTTCCAACTAAAGTTTATCCTCTTGTAGCCATTTATAATCAATTACCTCATTAGTAACTCTGCCTGTATCCAGACATGTGCATTTTTGATCAATCATGGTTACAAACATACAAAAACCAGACCTTGAACCAACACACCAGAGGCTGTCATGGGCAGAGGAATAGTTTTGAGGAAACCACTTTAAAATCTCCTTCCCTTGTCATGAGGGCCAACTCCAGATGTGGTGGGCAAAAGCCCATACCTTTCAATGCTATCAAAGTTTTAATATTCCACAGCTTGTCTAGTTAATTGTTGTGCTTTGTCTCAAAAAGGTTAGTGATGCTCCAGATGTGGAAGAAGGCAATGACTGAATTCATTGTGTAAGGCTCTGGAAGCAGCTTTATGAAAGATTAAGGTCAGATAGCCTCTTACAAATTGGGAGTATCCTGCAGGTAGTCTGCTTCTCTTCACAGTTATATTATATAAATCAGTAATCACAGCAACAGAAGTATTTTTAAGGGAGCAGAAATCATAAAAAGAATTTGGAGAACTGTTGCATTTGGGAGAATCTGTTCCAGTACTGAAAGCAGGCAGTAACTTCTGACTGGCTCCTGAGCTTTCAATGCAACATATTACTGAAGAATCTTAGAGTAAACTTACAATTTCTCTAAAAGTGAACATAAATTCCTCAGACAAAAGAATCTTAGATATGAAAAGTCGACTGGAAAACACATCAGGAAAATGACACATGGGACAACAGTACTACAAATGAGGAAAAAGTTCGTTTACTGTAACCATAGATGGTGAGAAAAGATGAATGAACAGAGGTTACCAAGTACCTGTAGTTCTGGATGTAGACATGAAACAGTGTAGCCAGAAGCAAACTTGTTGCTGAGTTCTGGAGTTAATTCCTGATGCTGCTTCCCTCACTGAAGTTTTAGGAATCAGAGTTGCAGTTTGTATGTATGCTCATTACTTGTGATTAATGAGACAGCACAAAAGAGGTTTGGCTTCCTCCTCTGGGTGGTGACCATTGGAAGAATTTAAGAACGATTTGTGTCTGAGTAGCTCACAAATACTACTGCTGAAGAATTCATAGTTGGAAGAAACCAGGGAATAATTTCTGATGATTGCCTCTGACAAAGTTTCCTTACAAACTTGATATAATGGTAATTGGTTTTTATGATAAATGAAAAGTACCATCTTACACTGTGTTAATAAATATGTCCTAAGAAGAATCACAGAATATTAGGAGTCGGAAGGGACTTTGAAAGATCATCTAATCCAACCCACTGCCACAGCAGGATTCTCTAGACCAAGTCACACAGAAGCGCATCCACACGGGTTTTGAATATCTCCATAGAAGGAGACTCCACAACCTCTCTGGGCAGTCTGTTCCAGTGCTCCGGCACCCTCACTGGGAAAAGGGGTCAGGCTTGGCTTTTATCTTCTGATACAGATAAGTCATAGATGGGACTAATACACAGTCCTAAAAACCATAAGCCTGACTCATCATTGTGATTCTGCTTTTATGGAATTGACCCTGGAATATGGCCCAGGCATGTCAAAATTGTCAGAGATTGTCTTCAGCTTCAACAGGAGTTCATGCCCGGGCAGCCAAGAGGCCCCTGAGGACAACAGACATGAGCAGCTAAAATGAATGGGAAAGGAGTAAAGGGACTTAATTAGGGAACCATGAAACCCCAGCACATGGAAATCTGTATGCAGTGGGATAATTGAAACCACACATAACCCAGCGGGCTGAAAGCTCAGCCCAGTGGCTGCTGTCTAGTTTGCAGGTCCAGCCTAGCTCCAACTTCGCATCAACAGAGTGTGTTCATGAGGCAACAGGCAAATATTTAGCATGCCTCCTCCCCTTTCCTTGTTACCATGCATGGGATTCACCTGCTAATAATGCAGCGCCATGAGTGACCACACAACCTCAGGGCTCCAGCTCCAGTTCAGAGCCCACGTCCTCAGTGCTAGCCACCCCTTAATGCTGATGGTGGAGTCAGACTGCAGTGGCTTAGGAAGCCAAGGTGCTCCCAGGAGCAGAGGATGTGCATGTTTTTCATCTGAACTGACAGCTACCATGGATGTAATCAGCTTAAACCTCCTCAAAGGCCCCAGTGTGCCAGGACATACTGGGGTCTTGTGTTGACAAGTGCTGGGTTTTTTGGATGTGGGTGGCATGTTCCTGTGAAATCTAACAAAAGTCTCACTATTGCTTCTTTGACATCACTAGGGCTCCACCACAGTTAAGGAACTCAGAGGAATGACCTGCTCCAGGATGGAGGAGTAACTTCTTGAAAAGTACCAAATACCAATGAGGGATCACCTTTGAATTTCTTTTGGTTAATAGGTACTGTGAGGGAGTCTTGAAAACTCAAGAAACCCTTATATGCCCTTGAAAAAATTCTCCCTTACCAAGTCTGATACTCAGGAGTTCATGCAAAGTAGAAAGCTACTGTAAGGACCTCTGTGAGGTAGCCTTACTCTGTCTAATCATCATGGTCATATCAGATTTCAACCAAGAAGCTGAGCCAACACTACTTATGATACAGTGAGAATGGAAAAATATCCCTACCAGCACTTGTCTTCATTTTGCTCATTATTAACTCCATGGCCAGGGTATTAGCCATGTTACAGCACTAATGCTGCTTTCTTCTCTTGGTGCTATGTATGAGAATTCTGGTTTACTAGAAACCCATAAAATACTCATTTAAGCTGTAAGAAAGAGTTAAGCTTTTCCAGACCACATCAGGTCATCTGTCCAGTAAAAATTCTTCAGTAAAAATTCAATAATGTTTCTTCAAGAGGGCTTAAACTGATTTTCTTTTCTTTTCATCTTTGATCTGAACCATGGTTATCACAACAATGCTGATCTCCACCACAAATCCATATCCACACCTGGCTCCAACTTCAGCTGGATTTGATCAATGGGATCCATGCAGAGATACCCAGGAGGGGTAGCAGAGTTCTGCCTGGCAGACACACTCTCAGTGGGAGCAAAATAGTGACAACCGTCAGCAGTTTCCTTCTTCAAAGGGCTACAGAGAAGTGAATTCTTCATCTGCCTTGGGAGGCTGGGGCTTGTTTCTGGGGAGGATTTTCCCCCCCGAATATTAAAAATTGTAATTTGATTTCCTTAGAGTTTTGCAACTGATGAGGTGAGAAAAATCTGGCTTAGAAAGCTCTTGCTTATCCATCCTTCCTGACCTCTTTATTCTGGGCTTTGAGTTTTTTGGTGTGTTTTTTTTATTTGTTTGTTTGGGGTTTTGTTTTATTTTTTTTTGGTTTTTAATATATTTTTTAATAACAATTTAGAAAAAGAACTCCAATTAGCAGAGAACTCCTGCATTTAGCTGTTATTAATCTCTTTTCTGAGAACAGATTTTTATGTATTATAAGTAATGTGATACAATACATTATGCAACATAACAATATAAATAATCTCTATATAATATAATGCAATATATATAATATTTCTCTCATTTATGAAGAACTTGTGACATCTAAAATAAAAATCATAGTATGAATTTTCTTTCTGGGTGTGGAGGTATGATGTGACCAAACTCTGTTTTATAAATATGAGCTATGTGCATCAATGGCAAAGTATCTCAAACAACATTTTCAAAAGTGACCAGTGATTTTCCTGTCTCACTTTTAAGAAGCCTTGAAAATGCTGGATTCTTGCCATGAGAGAATTTGGTTTAAGTCCCTCTTAGGCTGGCCTTCTAGAAATCAAGACACTCTCTAAATCTGTAGCCACCTTCTAAACTTCAGGCCAAGATACAATTTTTTTTAGATCAAAGAGTTTCTTTGAGGGAGAGCCTTCCTGCATCTCTGTAGCAAAAGGATTATCAGTGTGTTAACTCGTCTCTCATATCACAGCGTGGTGCAGTACATAAGGCACCAATGTGCAGTAATTCACGTCCCTGAAAGGCAGGACAGCATTACACAGACATTTCCCTGGAAGCCCTTCTTGGCATGAGGGAAATTGCTGTTTGTGTTCAGCAAAATATGTTGGGAAATACTTAATCCTCAAGGAATCACAGGGAGATACAGTGAGTCACACTTCTGTTGGGAATGTGGTGGTGAAGGGAGACAGGGAGGACACAACAGAATGGGGGTTAGATTGCCTGCTGTACCTGGAATGCGGTGGTTTACATGGGGTCACAGCACATCTTTACGCTGCTCCTTGGAAGGACTCCAGAACCAGACTGCATGCAGCACCTAAGAAGCTGAAAAGCTGCAATTAAACCCAAGTGAAAATAAATGGACAGCCAGCTGTGAAGAGAGGGGCATCTGGGCATTCCCCTCCCCTTTGGCTCCAGGGTCCTGAGAGAGCAGGTCTTGTATAAAAAACAAGCTGCAATTATGTGCTGGGACTGTGAGATTTCCCTTCATGAGCTATATCCACAGCATGAGGCCCTCACTCTGTTTTAACAGTGCACATTTTCCCCAGGTGATGGTCTCTGGTATGTGCAACTTCATCTGTA
Source organism: Galbula dea (assembly GCA_013399015.1). Classification (NCBI taxonomy): domain Eukaryota; kingdom Metazoa; phylum Chordata; class Aves; order Piciformes; family Galbulidae; genus Galbula; species Galbula dea. The sequence goes on from VWZX01009565.1 coordinate 2,090,213, forward strand.
CAAGGTTATTATTTCAGGGCAATGGAAGGTCTCAAAACACAGGAGTAGGAAAAGGAGCCTGAACAGTCCATCAGAATCCATTTCCCTTCTTCAACATTGTAGCAACTGTATAGCACTATAGGTCTGAACCTCTTCTCTCGTGTTTCCCCTCCACTGAGCACCTTCTGCTGGACTTTTTCTTTCCCATGTGTTTTGTCCAAATTGGAGGCTTCACATGGATGCCAGAAAGTTAATCTGCACCATGCGGCTTTCCTCCCAAACAAGGTTGTGGTTCACCAACAAAACATTGCAATCAGGAATGTCCTTCTTCCTCAGAAGTGATCACAGTAAACTTTGGTTTGGAAATGAGGAGACATCTTCAAATCATGACTCATGGCCACATTTCACATACAGTATAAACTCAGAACAAAGTCCAGATCTCCCTTTATGCTGCAAAGAAATGCTTTAGATGTTATAGTGGTGAAATAAGTAAGACTGATCATATAAGAATGTAATCACACTGCAGGATTTTTCTGTCACGTCATCTACACCTTCTAACTCCTTCAAATAGTCACAGAGATGTTTCACAAGCCAGTTAATTAAATTCAGTTACAGTTGTTATTATAAAAAGTTATACTGAGAACATTTCTTCAAAGGTTCTGCCATGGTCCATGGGCACAGTAGACAAGCTGAGACAAGAGTTACATTTTTCTTGGCTCACAGTTGTCAGTGGTTCATGACATTTGATGACAGGATGCATTGAAAACTGTAACTTATCTCTAATTAAACCAGAAGCATGTATGACACATCACTCTTCTCTTTTGGGCCTTCAGGATACTAGAAAAAAAGTGTTAGTAGACTTAACATTTTTATTACATATATTAATGGGATGCAGCAATGGAATTTGTACATTACATTGTACATTACAAGAATTACTTATTTTTTGAATAAGAAACAACAGTGTGATCATGTGCAAGGAGATGAAATGAGTTAACCTAGCTAGCCACTGGATGGCACAATTGCTCTATTTAACTATTGCAAAACTGGGTTGTTTTTTTCTTTAGATGCAAGTGAATAAACAAATCAACTCAGATGCAAGGTAGTTATTTACAGTGTAATAAACCAAACTAGAAAACTAAAGTCATGCACCAATTAGGAAGCACAGTTTGCCATTGCATAATTTACGATGTCCCATAAACACTACTACCCTAATGGAAACAATCAACCAAAACGACTACTTGAGCAATTGTCACAGCACTGCATTTTGCTTTCTGTCCTGTTCATGCAGTTCCACTGTCTTCAAATTTGTGAAAAAAACCCCAAAATGGCTGAAAATCTAGAAGTACAAAGGTCTAACAAAATGAAATTAAGCTTCCTATTCAAATATTGTTTTAAAAACAAATTTTAATTTTACAAAAAATAGATATAAACATTGAAATTACAGAAGTGTCCCTAGTTTCCCAGATGAGTTTCTTTGACCCTCACTGCCTCTTTTCTTTCCAGGCCCCTGTCTCGTGGTGTCAAGTGTACTGTAATTACCTGATTTTTTAACTTGCTGACATTCTTTGGATCCACACTTTTTTTACTCCCCTGAGAAAAAGTGGGTAAGATTTCTATAAGTCATAGCACAGAGGTTATGACATATGAAGTTTGCCTCCAGTGAGATATGTTGCTAGTTACCCAACTAGTGTTTCAAGTAAAAAGTAGTCACATAAGGCTGATATTCAACCTTGGTAGTACAATAACAAAACAAAGCAACAGAAGCAGCATTCTTTTGAAAGGCTTTACTGGCAGCCTGTTGCTCACATGAGACCTCTTCTCCCTAACTCCATTTTCAGCTGTGATTTTGACTGTTTTTTTCAGGGGGAGATATAAACCCAGTGACAACTGCAAAGTGGGTGGGCACCATTGTTTGCCTAAACTGACCACAGAAGAAAAGCTCAAGAACTGCTGATGTAACTTTGATTGTGGTTTTCTAAAAAAGTAACAACAACAACAACAGAGTGGGAGAAAGAGAGATTTGCATGATCACATCCCTTTTCAGTTGGCCACTTGCCTTTAATAACTTTTGAAAGATGACAGCAGCCTACAGTTCTTAAATGTATCAATTTCTCCCTGTTTGGGCTGGAATAAAATAGTATCTGGGGACACAAGACATGGTAACAGCAGTGTACTCTTACCCTTTCCAAAAGGGTGCTGGTATGACGGCACATAAGACTGCTGATTGACACATGCATTGCTTCAACCACTGGTCTGCCAAGCAAATAAACAGGAACAAGAAAGATGGTGCTGGGGTTATCAAAGAAAGATGGGGAGGCTGATGGTGGAGAGCAACCATATTTTATCAAATTCACTACTCATGATTTTTTAACTTGTTTTAAAAGACTGAAAGGCACAATCAAAAGCCTAGTTTCAGATGCACATAAGAAAAACAGGTTATAAGTAAATAATGATACCCATGAAAGCTGTAAAAGCACAAAGCCATGATGGAAAGGCTGAGAATAGCTCCAAGGGTTTGCATGTGGAAGCAGTGGCACGTGGCCAATTCCAAATCCCAGGACACTGCTCTCGCAGCAAAGCAAATTCTTGAATAGGCATAATTCAAAAACAGAATAATAAAAAGTATTTGTATGAATAGCTGACCAGTTCATGTGTGGAGGAGTGATCTTCTTGACAGGGGAAAAAAGTAGTACCCTTGAGACCTAAAACCACTGGATGAAACTGAAAAGAAGCTTGTACTTGATATTACTAAAGACTCCTACACAAACCTGAGGCCTGAGCATAATGGAAGATCTCACTTTTCTGTAAGGAGAAGCCCTGGCACATCACCAGTCTCTAGCACACATGTTGACTCTCCTGTAGAAGACATATGAGTTAAGGATCCTAACTCTTTCTCCTGAGAGCATCTAAAATAGAGAAAGAGGCAAAGAAGAGTATGGTACACTAATAGAGAGAGCAATGGTTGATTTGTGTGGCTGCTGCTAAACAGAGGGGCCATGATGATGGGATGCTGCTTGCAGTGCCTAAAGCCTGAGCTGGGGCTGAGATTTCCCTACAAGGCTCCTCCTGAGCTGGACTTCACTGGTCCTGGCTCCCCAAATATTGCTATGCTGCTCTCATTCCCCTCCTAATTTACAAACCAGCTGCTACAGAAAGTGGGCAGGAAAGCGTGATAGATCAGAGAGGTCCAACCAGAGGCACTTTGGCTGTGTGGGTCCTACCCAACCCTCTACCCTTCTGTCCTGCCACTGCTCTGCACACATCTGTTACTGTTTGTGTGGTCCTACCCAAATGATGGAGAGACAGTTCCTATTTTGTCAGTCTGGGATGCCCACCAAATGTCCCAAACTGATGCTTCTCTTGTTCACGGTATCCCAAATGGTTCATACTGACTTCGATGAATGACCTAGAGTGGGGACTGTCTTTTTGTTTGGGGTTTGTGTTGCCCACAGCACAACAGGTGAGTAACCAGGATCTTGGCTGCTCCTGCACTATAATAACTAACTCTGCTTTGAACAGAATTAAAGGCACATACAGAGTTTTCTGTACCTGTTGTATCCACAGGCAAAATCAGCAGTTTTTTGGTGTTTCTGAAATTAAAGCTTTGTGGATAAAAGCCTTCCGTTCTGTACATTCAGTGCTTATTTCCCATCAAGAATTTAAATCAACAGTCAAGAGAAGAAACCCAAAGAATAAAGATACTGTAGGCATCTGATTTATTCTGAGAGCTTCACTGATGCTGGAGCCAACGAACAGCAACAGATCCCCTTGTGTGAATTAAAGCTTACATTCGGTTACAACCAGCTGTTTACAGTGCGTAGCTTTGAGCCCTGATTCATTATGGTATAACTCCAGTTTTACAAATGGCATTCAGAGTAACATCAGAATGATGCTTGGATGAATCTGTTTTTTTAATGTTTTAATAGTTTGATTTTCCTTTACTATCAATTATCACCTCCTGGATGTAACTTCCATGGCCATCAGTCCACTAGAAGAAATGCACCGTGTCCTACCACTGCCTACGAAAAGGACTGCAACTACAGAAGAAGACTTGGAATATGTTACAAAACGGAACTGTTGGGCAACATATTTGGGACAGTTAATATTTTTTGTGATGTACTAATCTGTCACATGAACTCTTAAATGTGAGCTAGCTCTGTGGGATATGAATAAGACATCTGTAGGAAGTTTGCGAGTGCATCTGTACTGCCAAGTCGGTGTCTTTCATGTTTTGCTCTGAAGTCATGTTCTCCTGGTCACCCAAATGGCACATGTCCTCCTGAAACAAGACAAGCAGCTTCTTGGGAAGGAGGGGAGACAGCCTTACTCACAGCACACTGCTGTCACTTTTCCTGCAATGCCAAAATGACTGTTCTGTGCTGCCCAGTTTATACATGAACAACCAATACATCCTGGATGGAGGCACAAAGGGATTTTCTGATGATGATGACAAAATAATGCAGAGGAAACCAGTATGAGCTGTTCTTAAGGTGGTTACCATCCTGTGTTGCAATACTGAATTTCTTGTAAACCTGATGATAGCACAGCGTTATTGGCATAAGGGATCTGACTGTCGTGACTGGTTTCCACCTTCCCTTTTACTATCTTTATGCAAAGCAAACAACACAAACAATAGAACCAGCACCTTGCCAATATGGAGGACACTGGTCTCAGGCATGGTTTGTGCCATTGCTCCCAGGTTAGTACATAACTCATTGCTGGATTAAGTAAAAAAAAAAACCACCAAACCCAAGAAATTAAAAAGTTTTTTGTTGTTTTTTTTTTTTCTTTTTTAAAGAAATACCATCCCACCTCCAGGTATCTTCTAGGATCTTAAACTTCCTCACATTCATTAAAGAAAAGAAATATTGTGGGCTGCACTCATGTGATTTGCCACCCTCATATCTTCTGATAAAGATAGGGGTCACCTCTCTATGTCTCACCCTTGTAGATCCTCCCAGCGAAGTATATACACTGATCCATTAACCAGTAGTACTTGCAAAGAGACCCAAGTTTTGTCAGGTGTAGCTGTTGCACTCATGCTTGAAAATGTGGGAAAGTGTAAGACATTAAGGCAGACTGCTGGTCAGGATCTCACCTGTTAATGTGACACTTACTCTAGGACTTCTGCCTTTCTCCTTGTTTGTTAAACAAGTTAAAAAACAATCCCAAAACATCGAAGAAGGCACAGATGCAGAAGTTAAGTTAAACTCAATACTACTTTTCTTTATCTTCATTCTTGACATTTTTATTACATAAAATAGGAAGTTAACACCAGATTGAGGAAACTTCATTCTTTTTCATTTTTTTCTTTGAAATACCAACATTACTGCAGTTTCACTTGAGTCTGTCAATCAGTCAATTTTTTGACAAGAAAAGAAAAACATTAATAAAAATATACACATATCTAGAGTCCTTTTTTTTTTTCTCTCTATGAAATCAATATTCCTTCACTGCTCTAGTGTCAGAGTGACTTTCTAAAGTTACCATGACTGGCATTATACTTTGCCTCATATACAGAACCTCTCTGTTATATTCCTCTGTTTAATGTTTAAAATAGCTTGGAGTCTATGATTTGATTCTGAAATGCAATAAAATATTTGACAGTGGGTTAAGCTTTCTCATAATCATATTTTTTCCTGCCAAACTCTATTTTTTCATGAACTATCACTCAGCAGTTAAGGGCTTAAGTCTCTCCCTCAGTTTTATCCATCCCTGCAGTTGTTTTCACCTCAAAAATTTATGAGAAAAGCTTTCCCCTTAGGATACCAATTTAATATGAAATATGTTACTGCTGCATCCCAATAGTTTAGGTAATATTCTAGATATTATATTATAGGCTTCTGCAAGATAAGGCCTGAGAGTTATTTTCTTATGCCTTGTGTCAGCCTTCACTTCTGGCCAATGCTGAGACTGTACAGAAAGTTTTCTATGCTGGTACTCCATGCTTTATTGACATATGATGGACATCAGTCTGTTGTGAAGTTTCTCATATATGTGCAATATATTCCCTTTAAATTCCCTATAAATTAACCATACCCTTCACAGTACTTCTAAACCACAGTGAAGCAAGTTATGCCTTGCAACTGTGTGGACATGGATGATGTTACCGTGGTGTAATGGACAAACTTCAGCTTAATATGGGAAGGGGAAGACTGTGAGAAGGGACATTTTCCATAGGAAATGTGAGGATGGACTATATGAGAAACATTTAGCAGTTTTCTGATACATTATATATATTCCACAAGCTTTTCAAACCCAACTCATGAGTGGGAAGAGAGCATGAATTACAGAACAATTGCATAATATTTGGTCTAATACTGCTGTGTGACACTTTTGGCCTGAAGCAATCTTGTAAATTTGTATTTCAGATTACCCGTGGTCTTTCTCAAGAAATCTAATTAGACTTCAAAGATGTTCCCACTAAACTGAACTGCTGTAACTGCAGCAAAAGGAATGACATCAGAACCTTTGGAAGAAAAAAGATTAATACTGCAAGAAAAAAAGTATGTAGGAAAAAAGCTATTGACCATGGGCCAAACCATGCCCTCAACTATGTATATGTTATTCCCATTGAAGCTGAGGGGATTTGTATGTGCCTCAGAGCAGAATATGGTCCTTTGCTTTAGATGGCAAAACTCTGCCATTGCTAGATGAGAAATACATGCACAAAATCAACAGATGGTATAAATTTTGTTGTGCTGAGTTTTCTTATATAGCTGTCCTTCATTGAAGAAGATCTGTCTGCTTTGTAAAAGAGTTTGAAAATCACAGGTTTTCCCTCTCAGCAGATTCTTAGTAAACTGTTGCTAGCAGTACTGCTAACTACTTGCATACAGCAAGACTCTTGAAGTAAATGCAGGTAATATGGGAGGGAACAACAACGTCTTTTTGGGAGTTAACCAGGCTCCACATTTATCACAGACCTGTTCATGTTGGAAGGAACCTTGTGAGGTCTCTAGTCTAACACAGCATCAGACTGGTTTGCTCAAGACTTTGTCCAGTTGGGCTTTGAAAACACTGAAGGACAGAGACCCCACAGATTCTTTGACCAACCTCTTCCAATACTTAACTACCCTCAGAATGAATTTTTTTCCTTATGTTCAGTTTCAATCTCCCGTCTTAACTTATGTCCATTATCTCACCACGGAGAGAGAAGCAGAAAGGCAGAGCTGTAGAGCCAGGAGAGTAGTATCCAGAGATTTCTGCTTCACTAGGAGTAAATAGGGCTACTTGCAGACTAAGAAGAAGCTATGAAGAAGAGAGAGATTCTGCTTGAACAAAAGGAAAGCCAAACAGCTAGCATTTGAATTCAAGATAGCTGTGAGTGATTAGCTTTTCTTCATTTGGTGGTTTCAGAGCTAAACATGTTAGGACAGGAATTCAATGCAAGACCATGATAGAGAAACAATGAAAATTCTGTATCAAATTAAGTCATACCAATGTTAGGAAGTATTATAAAAGGAATAGGAAAAGACATTAATATGTCCCTACATAAATGTGTGGTTCATTTATATTTTGAAAATAGCTTTACTCCCTCATTCCTAAGGAAGCAAAGAGGGATGCCAGCGATAGGACAGGATCCGAAAAGGGCAGCAAAGATGATCAAATATAAGGAAAGGCTTTGATATAAAGAATGGCCATGTATGTTTGGACTCTGCAGTCTGGGAAAGGTGATCTGAGGGGATGTGACAAGTTCTACAGAAGAGAGTGGCTGGGGGTCAATGTCCACTCTGAAGGCAGGAGCCATGGGCTACCAAGCACAGTGCTGGATTCAAACCAGAAAGAAGCAGTTCTTCATGTAGCAGTTCCAAACTCAGTGGATTTTTTTTTTAACTAAGTTCAATGGCACATACCTGAAAATGAGGGTTACTGAGTAAACAAACTAATCAGCATTAGGAAATACCCAAGTGAGAAATGATTGGAGCCTGCGGGAAACTCAGGGAAGTGATACATGCTTAGTGTGCTTATGCTTCCCATGGCAGCTTGCCTCCACAGCTGGAGACAGCTACACCAGGCTAGATGGACTTTAGGTCTGAAAAAATCTGGCTATTCTCATAAGCCATTGGTATAAAAATGAAGTACTCTTATCAGAATGTGGTTCTAGGTAAGGAAGGCAAAGTGCTGCTCACCATTCTTGTGAATACTCTAAATTAAATCCTATTTTAATGTCTTGTAGGGAGGCACCCTGAGGCAATGAAGTATCTGAAAAATAATCCATGTGACATCTTAAAAAGATTCTAACTTTTAAAAAAAAGATTATTCTAGCACATTCCTCATACAATAATTCCTAGAACTGGCAAGACTTCAGGTATGTTATACTGGTGACTTCAGGAGTACCAGTGTATAAATTGCCTATAAATTTTATATCCAATAAAACTTCAATAACCCAGGTGTTGTAATCATAGCAAAATTATAATACTGTCTTCTCTGCCAAAACTTGCTTAAGAATAGCAATTCACTTATCTTGCTAGTTCAAAGGACTTTGCAGACTTCAATTTCTTGGCAAGCACCTGCATTGGGCTAGGGAAGCAGCAGTAACTGGGCACTGACCAGCAGGGAGTAAAATTTGGCAAGGTAGAAGTCCTTGAATTCCATAGGAATTAAGTCATGAAAGGTATCAAATATCTTAAATGATAGCAATTAAACTCTAACACACTTTCCTTCAAGACATTTCAAGTGATGTTGGCAGCCATTTGATAAATTTTCCTTCTCCCCTCCCCAAAATAACTGAGTACATTAACACACTTGACAAGGAGCCAGCTAACTAGACAAGCAAAATTCCTGGGTAGTAGAGGAATTTACAGTGAATTATACATTGCATTATTTTCAGGTAGTTCAAATCCAAACTGTTTTTTTTGGTAAGTGACAAGGAGGTAAACAGAAAATGTAAGACTACTCCACAATAGTTTCCAGCATAAAGTCTTTGTGATCCAAGAGGGAACATCATCCAAGAAAATAAATAAAGCTTCTTACACTTAGGCTTGCCAAACAGGTTCTGTAAGATATGGGTTTTTTTCAAAGAAGGACTATAACATGTTATGTTAACATTCCTAATCTGTTATGTATCTGATTTCAAAGGGGACCTTATGGACTTGATATTCAAAGATGCTCAGCATGTTCACTGCTAACAGTCTTCAGCTGAGCCTCAAGGGCCCAGCAATTTCACAGAACTGAACCTTGGACACAGTCATTGAAATCAAAGGTTTCTTTGTGGTTTTGGTTGTGTGGTTGTGGTGTGGGGTTTTTTTGTTTGGTTGTGGGGGTTTTTTTTGTTTGCTTTCTTTTCTTCCTGGAAATTAAATCTACTTGATTTTCATTTTAGGCAGTATGAAACACTCTCAGTGTGTCACATGGCAATAAAACTTCCTTCTGACAATGACACTTTTTTGGTTTGCAAAATGATCTGACACATTATCTTTCCTTTCTTTTGACCAAATGAGTCTTTTTCAAAAAGCAAGACCTCACTTTCAAAGGCATGAGGAATAAATTGGATAAATAAACATTCATTTATTATTTTTAACATCATGTTTAGAACCTCTTTATGAACCAAGAACCCCTGTGTGAGATGCCATGTCTGTCTTCCATGCTTTAGGTTTAATGCAGCAGCCACAAAAGATAAAATTGAAAAGTCTTGAGGGGAAGTTCAACAAAGACATTGGGAAACACTTCAAGCCATGTTCTCAACATGACAGCAGCCTACACATTAACAGAAACTAGGATCTGTAAAGGAATTTTGAAAGGAAGATCCTGCTATGCATGAGAAATTAGGGTAGAAATCCCATTTTAAATATAAACAAAAAAGGTATGTAAGACTCTACCTGTGTACATAGCACATGATTATATAATTTGTTCTGGCAGGCTATTCAGCAATCAGAGGCGGACTTCCTGCTAAGTAAAAGTTAATTTGGATAGAATATACAATATTGTGTATACACATAAAGGTACACATGAAAAAAACCCATGTGAATGATGCTACTGGAGGGGAAAAGTGTCTCTGGGTTTTGTATGTTGCATACACCTTGCAGAAGCTGTAGAAGTATCAGATTTAAAGCTCATAGCAGAGGAAACCCTGTGGGTTTATAAGCACTGGCTGGTTCAAAAAGAAACAGCCCTGAGTTTATAACATTGGAAAGGAGCAGAGGAATGTGACTGCATGTGACCAGGTTCAGAGATGCTCTGTTTAGCTTTGTACTACAGACTTTAACTTTTTCCTGACTGGCCCAAAATAAAAAAAGCTCTTCTCATTTCCAGCTGCAGAATGATTCAAGGACAGAAGCCAAATTTAAACACTTCTGAGGACAAGGATAATCTAGAGAGTACCATGTTTAAGTTGTAGAAGTCTTTGAAGTTCTTGTTTTGTCCAGAGCTGAGTAAAGCAAAGGTGTGCCTAAAAATTCTGGGGAAAACACATCCACTGACATGTCTCCTGTCTCCTCAGCAGTTCAGCCTCAGTGACGCTCTCAGTATGCATGTGTTAAGGCTATGGTCAAAGGCCAAAGAGTCAGAGGGGGCTTTGTGGGAAAGGTTGCTCCTGTAAGCAGTTTTGAGAGCAGAAGAACCCAACTCAGGAACAGGTCGTGGGTTCTCCAGATTGCTGAGGCATAAACAAGAGTCTTAGGACGAGGCTTAGGGCCCCAACAGGGGAATTTGGCAAGCTGCAAAGCTGAAAGAAATGCATCACATGCACTGATTTCAATAAGCATATGTGACATAACTTGGCAATCTTATGCTTCTGTGGTTAATCATTTAGTTTTATCAGCTTCTATACACATCATCTTTATTAAACAGTAACTGTCCCTCATGAATCATGCAGTTCAAGGCCAAGAAAATAATCAGAAGCCATATTATGCTCTGGATTGAGTAGATGATAGAGTGGTTTGCAAAAAGAAAGACATCGCTTTCTACCACCCAGAACAGTTCCCCTGGGATAAGAGGCCAGGAGGGCTGGGGCTTTTTTAGTGATAATAAATCAGACCCACAGCCTGTGATTAGCTAAAATGAATTCTGTACTGTCCAAACCAACTTGGACCACTCTAAGACTCCCAAGGAGAAGGTAAGTCGCCAGAAGCCCCTGCACCACATTGACAGTACTTGTGCTCTAAACACAGCTTCAGGCCATTTGGGATTCTGTAAAACTATATTTTTTATTTCATTCATGCAATATATTTAAATTGTTTGGTTTTAAAACCCAGGGTAACAGGAATGGATTTTCAAGGTTCTTGCCTTTGTTGTAGACCCAAAAGCAGAAGAAACCAGCCACTTTTCAGACTAACTCCTTACAAGTTAAATTGGTTTGTGAACAAAGTTTTTATTCTTAATTCTATTTGTTGCTTTTTGGTTATCATGCATATTCAGATCTTCATGCAAACCAACTGTCCCTAGTGCCACCCTCTCTGTATATTGAATCAAGTTCTGCAGCTGACAAGAAGGGAATCATGCAGGGAGAGAAATTCTGTAATAGCATGCACCTACATGACTGGTGTCAAAAAAGTGGCTGAAATCAGGATCTCTTTCCTCCTCTGGCTTTAGGGGCTGTAGCTTATGTTTCTTTCCTCCTTGGAGAGACTGAGCAGCAAGCCTTTTTCTTGTCAATGGTATCTGCAACAAAATAGCAGTTGTGTTACATTAGAGCCAAATTAGGGCATTGCTGTGCACTCACTGATAACTTTGTGGATGTCAGTAGATTTGACTAAATACAGCGCCACTGGTGTCAAAACCCCTATCTCTCATTATCCAGACATTTTAAGGTATATAGGCAGGATTTAATTGCTGGATTTCAGGACATAGGAAAAAAGAAAGCCTCCAAAGAGGTCACTTACCATCATTCTACAATGATGCCAGGATTACTGTCCATAGGAAACTTAATACTAACCATAGTTTTAAGATTACTACCAAATGGCAAAATGAAGCTCTGTGTCTGTAGCTCTACTTATATGCTTAAATTATATGTCTGAAATTCAGATCTAGGTTTAGGTTTACTCTGAGTTGATGACAACAGTAATGTTCCCTCAATAAAGAGCTTCCAATGAAAATTTGCATTTCTCAATTTGTCAATTGGTTGCATGTGCTTGCTCTGTGTATCTGTGAAGGCTGATGACTCCTGCCTCTGTGAAAGGCAATTTGTCAGTCTCAATCTCATCAGGCATATATTGGGATTATGCTTCTTTCTTTGATAGAAGAAGCAACTATAACAGATTGTACTTCTCATATTATTTTTTTTTTTTCTAGCTTTTCTGTACACCTTTTCCCAGGTTTTTCTGTCTTATTGCTAAGCCCTGGATTCTCAGTGATGTGATTCAGAGTATGTGAATTGTCACTTGATTCTAGCTCTCCCTCTCATCCCCAGGGCAAACCCTGGATCTTGTTAGAAGCATGATCAGCTGCTTTTAGCAGTGGTGTCTGTAAGGTGTCTTAGGGCCACAGCTCTTGCTGAGGCATCATGGTCTTAAGAGCATACATTTTGAATGTCCTTACATGTCTGAAGTCCTTTTCATGAAAAATTTGTGGCATTCTGCAAAGCAAATGCTATCACTGATTCTGCTGGAGAACAGAATGTGTGTCATCTTCCCAATCTAGCGATGCGTTTCCACCAGTGCTCAGAAAACAACCTAGGCCTGCAATGAGTGGCACAGAAGAGGCATCCAACGAGAGATTTATTCATTCCCAGAAAAACAGCTCCTCTACTATCCAAGAGAGCAAAGCAGAAGAAAGGCTATTGTAACCACCTGTCAATCTATAGATCATATTTCTGCAAGTATCTTGTCCCCTACAAAGTGCTAACACCTCCTAGTGCATGCATGTTTCATTTGGTTTGGGCAAGGTAAACCAGTTGCATCTCCAAACTGCTGACTGGTATTGTATCCTACCTTCTCAAAGTTTATCCTGAATGTTCATTCCTCTGCCTACATCTGATGAACATGGTATTCTTTGTATTTTATCTCCCCTGACACAGTATTGTTCCATTTAAAAATGACTGTAATCATATGCTTCCCTTTGCAGCCATTTGTGCACCTTAACGAAAGTGCTTTATAATTTAAAAGTAGGTAAGCATCAATTCCTTAACTTATCACAGACAGATTAGACATCAAAAATATGAAAAACTCATATGGATTAAATATTGATTTTATTTTTTAGAGAGCAAGTACAATGATGTTGCATTAAAATAATGCTATGTCACATTTGTTACAGCTCTGATAGAAAAATAAACATCTCAATATACTACAGTGTCAACTCATTAATAAATATAAAAATAGAAGTTAGTAGTCAACTGAAATTAATAAACAGCTATAGAAGTATACTATTTTAAATAATAAAATATTCAGTATATTTCCAGGCAAACAAAAGTAGTGATTTAAAAGTATAATTTAAAAAATGAAAAATGAACAGTAAGAAATTATAAATTTATTTAGAACCCCTTCCCTTACTAACATTCTCTATGCATAAAATCTAGAGAAACATTATTTATCTTTATGTACTTTTTTTTACAAAAGGTAGTATATGTTAAATAGAAAGTTTACAACTATAGTATTACTAATAGCTGTCCCACTCTTGCTAAATAAGACATTTAAAGTAACTTCAGTTTTGAAGCAGTAGTAGGTAAAAGGGAAGAAGATGTTAGCACAGTGAATTCACCCAATACTAATGCCTTCTCAAAAGAATCTTTTCTCTTTCAACATCTCTTTTCAAAATATAACTGAAACAGCCCAAACACAATACAGGTATCGGGATGAAATGTTAGGATTTGGCTAGAAGCAATTATTGTAACAAATGCCAGACATTTTAGAATTTTATTTTTAGATATAAGTACATACCTTTTTTTTTCTTAAGAGTGTGTCAGATAAGGAAACAGTAAGAACATGCAATCCAGAGCAGCATTTGTAAAGCTTAAGTATCTGCTTAAAAAAACCTAGTTTTTTTCTTTTTGTTCTTCTCTCCCCCCTCATCCCCCCATGAAAAGGCAACCATTCTGAGCTTGCTTGAACTCAGTGAAACCCTGCTGATTTGGCTCACTATAGAAATGCATTCACGCTGGCTAATTTTAACCTTTTTCCCTCTCCATGAATTTCAGTTTTCTGTATGATCCATGAGACGGTTTGTGCACTGGAGCAGTGTTAAGATCATCATTAAAAAGTAGTGTTCTTCCTTACTACTGATCCATTTCTGCTTGGCAAACAAGCCTTTGCCCTCTTTTGCAAGTGGACTGCCAGAACATGCTTCACACATAGTCAGAGCAGAGCTAAGTGTCACTCAGCACTGACTCAGCACAAATGCTTCTATGAGAAGTGTCCATTCCCAGCTACAGCTTACATTCCTTAAGGCTGGTTGGTGGAGAATATGGAGCTGGTGGGAGGTCAGTGGGCAGATGCCCAAAGACTTCCCAGAAACTTTTATGGAGGTCTGCAGCATCCAGGTTTACAGAATATAATGGCCCAGGCTGTCTCTTGCTAAGACTCATGCAAGTGTTTTTTGATGAGTGAAGATGCAAAAAACCAGCAGTGCTGAGGATAGCCTGTGGCCAAGTGCCTAGGACAGAACCTATCTGACCTCTGCTAAGCCAATCTACTTTGAAGAGGTTTCTTGCTCTGACAAATGGAGACCTGTGGTCTTAGAGCACCATCTCTGTAGGGATAGTGTGTGGAACTGTAGGACACATTGTGCCTGCTGAGGATACCATCCCTCTTCAAGTCCCTGCATAGGCAGCAGTGCCCTTGCATCTCTCTGCTTGGGCATCACTAGGCCAAGTGGCTACTTTAGGATTAAGGGATCCTTGAAGCAGCTTCACATGTTCACTCCCACGGTTTGCAACACATGTGCATTTAGGTATGCACACTAGCAGAAAACAAACATTATATATGAGTAGACTGGGAAAACAATTTTTTCCATTGCAGTCTGAAGAATACTTTACATAGCAGGTTTTCATGACACCATGGAGGGGAAAAAATAAATCCAGTTGAAAATAATGGGTAAAATGTAAACTATGCCTATCCAAATGCTCTTCCTTTTCAAGGTTCACTTCAACATTCTTTGTGAACATAAGGGAATTTCAGCTGGGCACAATGAAAATTCTTCACATACCATGTGCACATTGTCTGGATGAAACAGCTATTTTCCCACACACTTCTGCAGCAATGTTATTAATGTACTCATCATACTTGGGAATAATCAATTCATAGCTTTTCTTACTTAGAGTCTTTAAAAAAAATCCACTCTGAAGTACAATGCATACTTTTTAATTGCATAAACATGTCATTTCTGAAATGTTAGGAAAAAAACCCAAACAGTTAAACAGTGAGAGGTATGAAAAAGTGCAATTAGAATTTGAAAATTATACATATGCATTTTAACAGCAACAAACCTGCTGTGAAAGGTCATGCACATACTCTGTGGAAGCACATCTGAAAACGATTCCTCAAACCATCGCTGAGATGCAGTAGCAGCTGGCAGTATATTTTGGGGTATAGGCAAGCAGTTGAATTATTGACTTTTTTCATTTTTTGAAGAAGCCTAGTATAAAAGGCTTTATTTAAGAAGTTTGGAATGTTCTATTGTGAGGCTAGATATTTTTCCCCCTATTTTAACGAGCATCTTTGATGCACAATACATTGAAAAATAATATGAACTAATTTGTCTTTAATATCTCCCATATCAAGCACTATAGGAAGCAGAGTCCTTCTGCAATCACTGAGGAAATTCCTTGTGAATTACAGGCTGCTTTCTCATTTAAGGTCATGTGCTGAGGGAACACAGCTCCCTAAATAGTGAGGCTTTTGTTGGGCTATTCATCTCCTGCAGCAGCTCTTCTGAAAAACATGGTCAAAGGCAGAGGGAAACAAGTACCAAGCAAAGCCAGAGTTTCTCATGGATAGATTCCATCCCTAGAAACAAAGCCTCCTCCCAAGGATCCAGCTCTGTATAAGCTCCCCATGGGCCTTCTAAAAGCCTTGACCTGTCACATTAGCAGCAGCTTATTCTTTTTCACTACCCTCCTCCACAATACAGCAAAACTGTGAGGAAGATGCAAGAAAAGTGGGTTTTTATTCTTTTTTTTTCTTTTTTTTTTTTAATACACTGTTTATTAGCTTCAGGACAGCAAGCAGCTTATAGTGCAATTTGTCCTTTGAGCCTGCTCTGTTTGACCAGAGCATTACTAAACATTCAGGCAGGTGTCTGACAAGGAACTCCTGGCTGTGCCCCTTCCCATTATTTGCAATGATGACTAAGTGCTACAGAAAAAAAGTCGTAGCAGTGTGATTTGTCTGGAAAATGGGTGTTACAGCTCAAATCTTTCTTCCACAAAGAACCCAGCTCTGTTTTTCCCTACTCACATAAACTAACTTCCTCTAACAGTGAAAAGTAATTCCAAAGGTAAAAAAACATTAGCTATCACTTCAGGGAGTGCTTTAAAGGCCAATATGGGAAATATATTCTGAGGGAACTCTTTTGTTAATTAAAAAAAACCCCAAAACAAACAAACAAAACTATCACACTATTTATAAAACACAACCATGTATTTTGTTGTATTCTCCACTAAGCTTTAAAATTTTGGGTTTTTTTTGTTTGTTTGTTTTGTTAAGTGAAATAGATAAAGAGACTTCAATTCCTACTCACTTAAAAATACCAATAAGTTGTGACAAGGACAATAGCAAGTAAACCTTTATCAATCTCTTTATCCAACTGAAACCAGCTTTGAATCTGTTAATTTACATAGGTGGAAAATGGTTCTAAGTGTTTTAAAAGAAAATGAGAATTTAAGGTATGCTTGATAGATTACAGAATTAATCTCTGATTAAGATACTATGATTAAGCTATTACTACAACTAGGGCCAGTGTATAGAAACCTTCTTTTCCTGAAATGAGGCACTTTTACCTGTATGGTAGAAAGCTCAGGGGCTAGTTTGAAGACTACTTTAGAAACATTAATAGTCCAGTTTACATTTTTTTTTAAAACACAAAACCTAAAACCTAAAGCTTTCACAACAATGTAATTGAAGACTCATTCTTTCTGTATTATTTTTCTCAATCTCAATTGATCCATGATTCAAGAAACTGTGAACATTTACATAACACTTATCACTTGTTCTGCAGCCTGCCTTCCTTCTGCACTCCTCAGATTTCAGTGGGAATTTCCAGAAGAAATGCAGAATAGGAAATATGAATATATGCTAATTTTTACAAACTGCATATAAAGAGGTCCTGCTGTGTTTCTGTAACTCTTACCTATGACAAGTACAGGCCAATATTTGGTATCAGTAATTAATGTTGCTACACTGGTACACTGCATGCTGTTCTTCTGAGGTGATTTTTCTTCTTGCCAACAAGATTTTAGTGCATTAGAGATTGATCAGGTTTTCATAGGCTTTTGGCAACATGAAGTAAGTCACTCAGACTGCTGGCTGACTCTTTCAAGTAGCATATAACAATGTCTTCTACCACTACAGCCAGTTCAAGGGTAAAAAAATGCTTCTGCTTGCCCTTGTAGCTCAAGGTCTGCTCTCAGATAAGCTGATATTGGTACTGCTGTGTTTAGAAGAGTTTTTGCCCATTTCTGAAGGCAGAATTTGATCCCACGTTTAGGAAGTCAATTAATGTGTTCTCTTGAGAAAAAGACTCCTATTTTCCTCACCTTCTTCCAAACAGCAGGCTTTTCCACATCACAATGAACACATTTCTCAATGCACAGTCAGAAAAATTAAAGCAGTTACATAACCATCCACAAAAAATAATCCTGTCGCCTTATTCAGATAGGAAAAAGAGCACATGTGTAAAATCAGACATGTCTCATATCATACAAAAAGAGTAAAGCCCTTATTTGGCAAAACACTGACATGTAGCTAGCAAACCAAACACAGCTCTGGTGTAATTTATCTACTTGCAATGGAGTTGATGTTGCTGACTCCAAAGGTGAAGTCAGCCAGCAGTGATCATCATGTAGACTATGCTACTGGACAAAGGAACTCTCACGTTCTCTGTAGCAACTCAATTTCCAAATACCTTAAAATTTGTATAGAAGTTTTTATGTTGAAACAAGTAAAAAAAGCTAAAAATTCCTCTTTATCAGATATAAATTATCTTTAAGTGACATCATACATATAAAAAACTATACATATAATTTACTTCTGTGTGTGCATGCATATGTGTGTGTGTATAGACACACAACTATACACCCACACAGTAACTAAGCACTCATTTAATCCAGTCATTTTTATTAAGCCATGAGGAAAAGCTAAGAGGCTAAAGCAGACAAATCAGTGGAATTTGCCAACTGAGAGAACTATAAAAGTACCATTTACTCTACTTAAGAGCATTTGAACAGTTTCATCTATTGCTATAATATACAGCAATGTTAATATTTCAGTCACAGCTTTTGCCCATTCCCACAGAGCACATCAGTACTAGCTATATGTAGAGGGAGATCAGTGCTTCATCAGACTCGTTCATACCTACATTCTAGGCCAGAACTAAATAAATTAGAATATGCTAAAGTGCTACCTCAACACTAATGTTCCTGAACAGTAGTGATGCACATTTCTCTTTCAGAAAAAAAAAAATAAAAAATACAGCAGCTATTGTTCCAAACATAGTCACCTGAGGTGAATATGGTTACATGTCACTTTTTTACAGTATTCAACATAACCCACAACACAAAACCATATGGCAACAGTCAAGGACTCTGACAGAGTAAAAAAGGTAACTTGTTTTTAAAAGTCAAGCATGATGGAAACAGACACTTGCAGAAAACACAGTCTTCAGAATTCACACTTGAAAGTTTCATTTAATCGTATCTTGCTGATGTCGATATTTATTTCCTCAGGTTTGTCACGTCTGTATGTTACTGTTCTCGTACAAACAGTAGGCAAAAACATCTTATCCTTAAAGGAGAAGATACAAGTTTTATCAACAATTAGCTATCTTTTATATGCAAGAAAAAGATTACTGAATACAATAGCTCTGAAATCAATTACCTTCTTTGTTGTAGATACTCTGTAATCGGCTGAAGATTTAACTTTATTACTACTCCCTTGCAGAATTATCTGCCTGATGATAAGGACAACAAGCAACCCAATCAGAAAGGTAACTATAAAGATTATGGAAAAGACTCTGAAGTAGCTTCGTCCAGAGAAACATTCTGCAACCAAAAGAAAACACAAGTGTAAAGCCTAATGTATGGAACAGGCACATCCCTCAAACACAGGTGTATCTACCACTGCACAGCAATGTTGCATAAATGTAACAGGAGCTTGATAAAAGGTAAGGAAAAAAAAAAGTGAGAGATGTTAAGGGGAGAAGTTGCCATATGCAAGCTTTTAAAAAAGGGACATATCAAGAAAGGACATTTGGATTAAGATCCACTGTAGGAAAATGGTGAAAATATTATTTATTCCTTTAATCGACAGAACTAAGACTCAGGCTTCATCATGCTGGCCACTGTAAATTCTCTGTAAACCAGAGCTGAAATAGAGAGGATAATGTGTTAGAGATGCATGGGGCCAAGACAGTTTAACCTTCACAAGATTACAGTGCAGATCATTGGCCAAATAGGGAAGAAAATGTGGTTTATTGAATCCTTGCTCAGTGCTCTCCTCACTGGTAGACCTGCCTCACACAATAAGCTTTCCTTAATTAATACTAAATTTATGAAGAAAGTATTCCTAGTGAGTTTTTTCATGTATGAACAACTCTAAGATAAAAAAAGATGTACAAAAATGTGAAGTGACAAAAGGAAACCACTTACCTGCATTTTTATTGCAGCGTGGACTGATTAAGCTTTATGAGATTTTATTAAAAAAAATTTATTTCTCCACAGTCTTCATAACTGTGCAGTTTTTTTATACTGGAAAGGAATATTTAAACACTACTGGATGTTCATTCTTCCTTATTTCTGGTAATGTCAAATAATGTAAGCATATCCAAAGTAGTAAAACATACAGATGCCATAACAGATTTTTATAAATATTTCTTTAAGCATTGCTCAGGCAGGATTCATTATTATTAGATATGAATTCTCAGTGAGCTGGGAAATCTGATTTAGCAAGGCTTCCCAATCACATTTCCTGTTATTATTTTTCATCTACTTTCCCTGAAGCTGTGAGTGATTTTTCTGTTTCCTGCTTTCTTTCTATGTTATTGTAATTATATGACACATATTTGAAAGACACTGTAGCAGTGGTGAATTCAATTAGTAATCCCAACAGATTTACATCCCTTATTAAAATTACCCAAAAAATGTCACATACCTGAAGTTTGGTCAATATAATGCAGCAGGTAAGCACATGAGGTTGTGCACTGGTCAAGTTTTGCTTGAGATGCATTGTTAGAATGATGGCACTGAACACAATTCCTGTAAAATAAAAATGTAATTAAAACCCTATGTCTTTTTCTGCACAGAACTCTTTCCTGTTGTTAGTAAAAACATTGCAACATTTATTTATTTTTTTCTCTGAAATGTGATGCCTCTCTCAGCATTTTATCCCTGTGATGCTTCTCAGAAACAACTAGTCAGAAGTCGTAAAGGAAAATATGTCTTTGGCTTTGAGCCACCTTATTCTGGCCCCTGCTCTGTGTTTTGTGATGTGAGTTTTTCAGGGGGTGTAGCTCTGCTCTGCTATCAATGGCCTTCTGGGCTGCAAGCACACATTGTTGGCTCATGTTCAACTTTTCATCCACCAGTACCCCCAAGTCCTTCTCCACAGGGCTGCTCTCAATCTCATCATCCCCCAGACTGTGAAGCCAAGGATTGTCCCGACCCAGGTGCAGGACCTTGCACTTGGCCTTGTTGAACCTCATGAGGTTCACACAGGCCCAGTTCTCAAGCTTGTCCAAGTCTCTCTGCATGGCATCCCGTCCCTCTGGTGTGTCAACTGCACCACTCAGCTTCATGTCATCTGCAAACTTGCTGAGGGTGCACTCGATTCCACTGTCTGTGTCGTTGATGGAGATATTAAATAGCACTATAATGTGCAGGTAGCACTCTTGTTCCACACCTCCTTCTTTCAGCTGAGAAGCACAAGGAGTGTGCAGAAATAAATTTGGAGACTATTATTGGACTTGACGGCATTCAAGAGTAGGATCTACTATCCATTTTTAACCCCCCAAATTTTTGGCCTTTATTTCCCATCCAGAAGATTTCATGTGAAGAGTCATCTTTTAGTAACTGTATGAAAAACAGTACTCATAGGACACACCTCCTTGATTCCAGAAAGCTGAAAGTTGGACACAGACTGCTGAACATGGATAGGGACATGCAATTCTCCCAACTGCCAGTGTGAACCCCTCAGCTACATATAGAAAAGCCTCAAGTATGAATTGTTTCATTTTCCTACAGTCTAAATATCTATGAAATATAGCACACACCTAGGCAAGCAGAAACTCTCCTAGTTTCAACACTACAGAGATAAAAAGTGAAGTCTAGCACAAGAAACGTACCAGTTTTCTTCACAGCCTTTGTTACAAGTGGGGCAATATTCACACAAACGGCCAAAGCTTCTTGGATCTGTGCATTCACACTTTCCACATACACATTCTCCTCTTCCACTGCAAATCTGGCCCTTTGAATTCAGGCAGTGCTTTTCTGATTGTAATGAGCACTGGCAACGGTCACCTTCCCAGCCAGCAAAGCATTTGCATTTACCAGCTTCACATTCACCATTACCTACAACATCAGATAGTCTTGAGTCATATGCTTTTATGAAAACACAGAAAGTCAGTTATTATATGCATATGTTTGTACTGCTGGTGCTTTACATTAAATGGAACGAGTTTAGACCTTGGCTTGCTAACTAGCTTTTAAGTTAACAATGTGGACTGAAATTACCAGTGTGATACATATTAATGGCTGCTGTTGTTAAGCTGAGCAAAACCTGCTACCTTGATGTCATCCTAAAATCTTTTACTAGAATTTTTCCCTGTTGCCTTGGATCAAAGCAGTGGGGATCAAAAATTACTCAGTGATCCGGAAAACAGACTTCAGGCGAACTAAACAAACTTGCTCTAGCAAAAAAGTATTCAATCAAATAAACAGTAAGATTCAGTGGAGGAAGGAGTATCAAGTTCATGAGCACATGCCAGGTTGTTTTTTCTTTTCTTTTCAGCAGCACACAAGACAGCACTACTTTTCTGCCTTTCTGAAGGACAGATGACTGAGCTGGACAGGTGGGTATGCTGTGCTTATGAACTGAAGGTTGTTTAATAAGAACTTAAAATGCACAGGCTCCAGGATTCAAAGGCTATGAATAATCTGTTGTGGCCTTTACAATTTTTCAGGCAAAGAAGTAAGAGCTTTAGGGCAAAATCCATGTTTTCCATGTAGTAGCCCATTTAGACAGGTATACAACTGATGTGCTGATAACATTTAGCCACATTTTTACAGAATGAGAGCACCTTGAGGAAATACAGAGATATGGAGTGCATAAAGCACAGGCAGGCCTAGCAAATCTCATGAGGCTTTCTCCACTATGCTTTGGCAGCACCTACATTTCACACAAACTGCAATGGACCTTCTTGTGCTCCAGGGATCCACAGAGCAGATGCAGGGAGACAGATCCATCTAACAGATGGGATCCCCTAAATGGACTGAAGCCTCATTTTTTGCCTGGGCTGGGAGAAATGGAGTGGGGAAGGGGACCATAGGACATATCAGAGCAAGATGCTGTGCTAGAAAAAAAATCTCATGAAGAGGCATACTGCTCAGCCACGGCCTTGGCCAGGAGGTCACCTTGTGGTATCCTAGGGCAGGACTCTATCACAAGTGACAGTGTGCAATGGACAATAGACAATCTTGTCTCTTAGACAAAGATCTCCCTGTCTCCTCTGCTGACCAGAGCACCAGGTATCAGGCTTTAGGAGCTTCTAAGTTTGAAAAGTCTGCTTACAGTTAGGAAATAGTAAGTTTGCAAAGTTGGTTGGGAAGAAG
The DNA here is from genome assembly GCA_013399015.1 of Galbula dea. Classification (NCBI taxonomy): domain Eukaryota; kingdom Metazoa; phylum Chordata; class Aves; order Piciformes; family Galbulidae; genus Galbula; species Galbula dea. Next base: position 2,113,104 of record VWZX01009565.1, read on the forward strand.
AGTGAGAAGATGGACTGTAATTCTTTGTGTTAGAATGAAGTATTTAAAGCATTAGGTAACATTATTTCTCTTCATTTCATGTAAAATTCACAGTTACTAGTAGAGCAACTTTACTAACTGTGGTCAAAAAAATGGATCCCTCAGTTCACTCATTGGTCAGTATACAGTGAAATGAAAGGATGCAGGACAGCAGCACAAATTTTAAAATACATAATTACTTCTGAGGGGGAAAAAAATTCTCATAGAGATTCAGTAATGATACTGATTCAACCCCATTTTTCCTTAATAACACCAACTTAAAATATATGGTTTATATTTTTTTCATACACAATTTTCATTTGCATTCTTTCTTTAAAAAACATAAAGTAGGCTACAAATGATAAGAATTTCTAGCAGGTCTCCCTGTTTATGTTTCACTTACACGCTTGTTTTTTGTAGGTGTTCTGAACAGTGTTAGCATACCTATCAGTATTTGAAAGCAACTGTCACTGTATCTCTCACAAGGCTGATTTAGCATGCTAGAAAACTAGAACCTCATCTGGAAGTTATGATTCCTCCTAATCTCTCAGTATCTCATATTCCCATTAGACTGAAATGTATCAACTTACTTTTTGGAATAATGTTACTGTTTTATCCCAGATATCAGTATCATTACTTCTGAAGAAGTTTGAGATTTAAATCTTAAAATAGTTCAACTTGGAAAAAAAACCCAATAAATCCCCTAAAAAGCAGTGCCAAAATTTAGAAGACAGTGCATACCTCTGTGGTGATGAAAGCCCAGGAGCATGAATTCCTAGCAGGCTGTTTAGGACATTTCACACACTAATTCTGCACACAGACTTCTTGTACTTAACAGCCTTTTATCACTGTTTTCAGCTGCATCATGTATACAAGCTTCAGAAAACAAATCAAGACAAAAACAACAAAAAAACTCCCCCAAAATAGAGAAATAAACTTTGCAGCTTACCAGAACATAAGTTTCCCTGGTGATATGGGCAGGAAAAATCATCCATTTCACAGTACTTGCCATACACCTTGCCTAGCTTGTTTTCATAGCAGAAACATTTTCCATCTATGCAATCACCTTGTCCGCTGCAGATGGGCTTGTTCTGGTGTTGTCTGCACCTCTCAGAAGGAAGTGTATCTTTATTAGAGCTACAATTTTTATCACTGCATTTGGAATGTTTATCATCAGAAAAAGTTTCATCAGCCCACACTCTTTTGTGCATTGCAGTGTCTCCATACTGACAGGCACAGCTTTTCTGCACGTTAACGACAGCAGTTTCATTGAAACCAATAGGCTTAAGTATTGCATATTTTCTTCCTCCAGTTGTATCACATCCTTTCATTGTAACTGATACATTGAAAAGGACCTAAGAAGAAAGAATTAGAGATTTTACATCATTATTATTTCCTATAAATTGCTTAAAATTTTTAGCACAAATATAAAGCAGAATTTAACATTGTATACAAATGTGTACTAGCTAATAATAAAATACACAGTGGACATTTGTCAAATCTGATATATTAGTAATGGTAGATATAACAAATAGTTAAAATTCTAACAATAGAAGATTGACAACAGACTACTTTTCATGTTAAGAAAGCATAGTTACAATAGACAAGTTTAACACAAGTTAAATAGTAATAGAATTACCATCATCATCCTCCTGTTATTATTTAATGTGTACATTCTGTTATATTACAGAAATACTCAGATTGTGACTAGATTGAGGAAGACATTGCACAAAATGAAACAGAGATACTCTTCATAAAAAAATCCTATAATAAATGTTCCTGCTGCAGAAATGCTCTGTGCAAACAGAAACCATGGTTTTCTTATCTGCTCCTACTAAAACATGGAAATGGCTCACACCTTAGTAGCAGAGTTTTTTTTCTCAATTCCTTCAATGGAGGTGGAGCAAGAGAGTCTTTCTGCTCTTGCTGTGGTCCTGGGCAGACCAAGTGCAGTTTCAGAGCGGACCCAGTACACAGCCATTACCACCGTTCCGCAGGTCCTCACCCCAGGAGTGGCCACTACAGCAGCAGCCACTGTGGCTTTCCAGAGCCCTGGCACAGGACCTTGGTCTATTTTGGTGGTTAGGTGGCTGCTACAGAGTTTGCATCAATCACTACCAAAACTGACAGCTCTTGACTTCTGATACTTTCACTTGACAGCAATCTTGCATTTCACGATTGTTTTTTGGACTTTTTTTTCATGGCAGGCCTCTGACAGGGTATTCTCACTAAGGCTATTTAGCCTGATGATGGAAAACAACTCTTTCTTGCCTCCTCACGGAGAAAATATAACCAAAGGGAAAAGGCAAGAGAGGAGCCCAAAAGAAGCAAATACCTTTATTCTTTAGCACCAAAGAATAAAGATTTCCAAAAAAAGAGAAAACCTAAGAAACTGATTACACACAAGGTTGAAGCTACCCACAAAGACTGAGGCCATTCATTTCTCATCACTCTCTCCCCCTCCCACTGCTCCCCCACACGAGAACAGCCAAGCCCTTGGGGACAATGGTGGCTTTGTGGCGAGCAAGGCTGCGGCTGCCTACACAGACAACGGGAGAAGAATGCTGTGCAGAAGCACGTGCTTAATGTCATACTGAGGGGGCACACAGGCTTTGTCTCCCTCATTGCTTTTCTTCTTCTTGTTTCTCAAATGCACCACTACACACATAACCCCTTAGCTGTCTACACTCTCCATGTATGAGACTTCTCCCCTTTGGTTTTGGGCCAAAAGTGTGGCTATGCAGTAGCAAATTCATACGGCAGGTGTGTATCACGCAGGGAGGACAGGCTGCAGCTAGAGAATGTGCTTCTTATTCAACACAAAGCCCTGCAAGAAAACATCATCTTCATGTACAACATATTATTGGAGATGGCAAGGAGATAGGAAGGAGGACAAATTGTGTCTTGCATATAGGCCATAAAACATGAGGGGTCTGAAAACAGCAGCAGAAAGATTAAACATATTGTGATTAAATAATTACAACACTGTGAACACTGACACTCACTAATAGCCAAAGTTAGCTTTGCAATCTGAAGAGGCTGTAGGACTCTTCCAGAATTGAATACACTTTGTGTTTTGGTAGGAAAAAGAAGAAAGAAGGATTAGACAATGAAAGGAATGTGAGAATTAAGGAAAAGCATTTTGCCTGTAAACAAACGCTGAAAGGAGGATTTACAGTTAAATTAATCTCTTGAGGATGGCTCATTTTCAACAGCAGTAGAGGTTTAGGATCACATGCAATCTTTTACAATTGACTGGCTTGGCTTTTTATTAAAAAGAAACAGATATAAATATTTTTCTTTTCATTAAACAGAACAAATTCCATCCCTATTCCTTACGACATGCACAGGGAACAACACTGGAGAAGTAAATTAAGAAGAAAAATGTAGCAAATCTCTCTTAAAACTGTAAAAGCTAATTAGGAGCAAGCTATGCAGACGAAATTCAGAACAGCATAGAATACATCTAAATGAATGCATTAAAAGTTCACACATTTAATCTACTGATTTGTTTTGCTACATACAGACACAAGTAAAAACACAACAGCTGAGACATATGTACATGTCAAGAAGGAAAGAACTCGTTGACCCTGCTCTCCAGAAACACAGGCCTCTTCCTGGCAACCAGCTAAATGAATTACTCTACTAGTCCCAGCAATTAAATATATCAAGGCACAGAGAAGTTGTTCTGGGAAGAAAACCATGTTCTTTATTTTAGCCAGACATCTTCCCTCACATTTTCACGTTGCATAATGCTCCAGTTTTACAATCCATTTCATTCAGTAGGTGGCACTGATCCAAATGGGGATAAATAATTTTATTAATTTGATTTATAAAATAAACTAATTATCCACAGCCCTGATTGTGCATGAAGACTACTAGGAGAGAGAGAAAGGTGGTGTCTAATACAGAGCCAAGGAACACAAATTCCAGTGATTCTTTTCCACTGGGTGATTATCTTTCAACCTCTTTATGTGCAGATTTCATCACAATGAACATGGCCATTGTGCCCAGTGGAGGACAAAGAAGGAGAGTTTTAATGGACGTTAGCTTTCAGGAAAAGCTTTGAGCCTTAGTTCCACAAGATTAGTGAGAACTAAAATAAGATTCAGGAAAAATAAAACCAGAGAATAATAGAGAGTCTGTGATCATTAATCACATAAATCCATTTTCAGTTTAAGTAAATCCCTAGAAGATTTCACACCATTGAAACCCAACCAAACAGAAAAATAAGTATTCCAGTTCCAGAAAGAATGAAAACTACCAACATACTTCTTCATTATATCCCACATTTTTGCATCCTTCCATGCCAGTTTTTTTACTTCCATCAGGACAGATTGCAGTGATATTGAAATGAAGACCCTGGATCTGGTTATCCACTTGAATTTTCACCTCAGAGATAATTTTCTGTAACCAGAAAACAAGTTTTAGTTGCAATGCATCCCAACATACGACATGCATCAGTGACTAACACCAAGCACAGCTACTATGTCTGACTAAAAATGAAAGCTTGCCTGTGTGAATAAAGGAATGAATTAAAGCATTGTTTTCCATATAAAGACCCAATTACATTCCATATATACATAACCAATGAACTGGTAATTCTGAAAAAGAGGATTACGTTCTCCAGATGAAAATGTTTTCAGCGTTTCTAAGATGGTTTTGAGAGTATATTTTTTGCAATTTGAAAATCTATTCTAACACCCATGCACAACAAAACTCCTTATTGTTTGAGAGATGACACTGCCTTTTAGCCACACATTTAAAATAAAACAGGAAACATACATACAACTATTGTTATCCAGCAGAGTATGTTCCTAATTGACTTGATACTTCATAAACTTCTGGTATTTTGCATCTATCTTGGAAAAGTTTTCTCTGAGCAACCCTTAGAGTAATTTACAGGCTATTCTTACTGATTTATTTGGGTCAGCTAGGACTATATAAGTCGACTGGTTGATTCCCATTAGGGCTTTTTGCAATATAAAATAATGAAAAAGCCAGCTACTTTGTAACTTGTATTTAGTGAATGCTCCCAAATTCTATTTCCTTCCAAGAAGGAATATTGCTTCTTGACCTTTTAAAAATTCATTAAAGTTCTGTACAAACCTATGAGCTGAAAACAGCACAAAGAAATTATTAAAATTCCTGGCATATTACTAATAAAAAAAATTAGTTTAGTAGGATATTTTTACTGCTACAAATGGAAATGTAATTACATGAATCTGAACACATGTTTATTTTAGTAACTTTTTTAAAATCAGTGACTCATCTTTCGTTTTTTTGCCAGGGATTTTCAGCCAGGGTTTTCCACAACTAAGCCCAAGGTTTCCCTGCCTAGAACAAGAGTGCAAGAGGCCCATTGTCATCGAACATCAACACTACATTTGTTTTCTTAGATAAGTACTTTTGCTTTCAAGAAAGAAAAACACTGAAGCCCTGTTCACTGTATACTTGTATATTACAAGCCCCTAAAACTACAATAAAAATCTCAAAGTATCAAATCCAATGAAGTTTAGGATGGAAAGGAAGATACTGTCTAAAAACTGAAAACAAGGCAAGAGTAAAGTGGGGGTTGCTGGAGCAGGAAAGTCCCACAGAATCTTCTATTTAACTAAAATGTTATTTTGTAATTTTTTTGTTTCCTCTCCTTGAATGTTTGCCCTGCACTGTGCTCTAAAACCTGGGATACAGTTTAGAATGGATCATGTAAAAGTGACATACAAAAGGACAAAAATCTTCAAAAATATTTTGCCAGCAATTTCCTTCAAACTTTCAAATGATATTCCTCAGTTTTATAAGAGAAAATACAGTATCAGTGAGAACTTCTCTGCAATTTGACTGTAGCTAACCTTCTCTGCTTTTGAATGTCTTTGCTTTCTGTACAATATTTCCAACATGACAGAGAGAACAATGTGCACAAACCCACTCTATTGACTAGTAACAGACATGAGATTTGGCTCTTCGTTATAAGTGATTATAGCAAATAGCCTGGTTTAGATGGTTAATCTGCTACAATGGATAATTTCAGCCTCCCATTACCAACTAATTAAAAACAATGTAATATATGTTGATACCTTGCATATAGCTTTGTAACAGATTTTTCAGCTTTTGGAACTTGCATATTCCTGTAACTTGCCATCTTAACAGCATTCAACCATCTAACCTATTATGTTCAATTTGATGCTGCTCTGTGGGCTCCTTGTACACCAAATGTATACCACTTTGCTTCATTTTCAAAGCTGTTTATGTCCCCTCTTACCAGGCTGTCTTTCATTCACTGTGAAGATGCTAATTTCCACTTTCAAGCTGCCATTCCCTGTCAACCATTTACGAAAAACAACTTTATGCTCTTTCCCATGCTATTACTTTCTCTTTCCCATACTACTATTTTCAGCTGAGAACTCAACATGAATTCATAAAGCCATTTCCATCGCTCTCTCTCAAATCCCTATCAAAACTCTTCTTCACAGCGACGCCTCAAAATCCCAAGCCATTACACTGCTTTGTGCAGTGTAAATTCTGCCTTCCACACTACCCACTGTTGCCAAATTACCTCCTTGTAAATTAATCCTTCTAGATACTGCACTATCTTTCTGCTCTGGATTTATATAGTGCCTAGACAGTGGTGTCTGGTCTGCGACTAAACATCTGAGATGTCAAAGTTCAAGTAAGTCAGACATTTCTGTTGAAGGTACATAGCAACAAGTGCAGAGAATCAAACAGTGTATTTAGAAAAGTGCTAGCTCTTGGCTTTGAGACCCTGACAGCCTGTGAATTTGAGAGCTATCATGGGATAGTGTCACCCATCAACCTGGATATTCAGAAAAGTCAGGAAGTTATCCTTGTGAACTTCCGACAGGAGCCAAGATCTGGGAAATTCCAACTTTAAGCTATGAAAGGCAAAAAATCCCTGTACAAATAATGGGATATAACATTGTCACTCTGATCGTACCTGATAGGCTTCCACCACCAAATCATTGAGATTTGCTGCTTGTGATTCTATCTGCCTTGCAACAGTACCAGGCAACAGAGGTAACAGATCCTGTGAAAAATACAATCATTATTGTACACTTTTAATTTTTAATATAAATATTATGCTTTCAAAATCGGAAAAAAAGATCAGGTTTCTAACCTACTTTATACCAATGGAACTGGCTTCCTTGAACTGCAAAAATAACATTGATGTTATTGTCAATCAATTTTTCAGAGAGCTGCCCAAGAGATGGGTGTTCCTGCAAAACACAGCAGAAAAAGACTGCACATTAGTAGGGATAAATCTTAGATTTCACATATGACACAATACAGGATTCCAAAATTCCCCAATCCTCATTTCTAAATGTACAGAGAAATGCTAGGCCTACACTCAAAAGAAGGTTAGACCAATCAAATAAACAGATCATGACAAAAAACTCATTAGGGCATCAGACAGACTGTAACAGGCTTATCTGTTGCCAACTATGCAGGGGAGCTGCACAGTGGGGAAGACTAAGTCACACAGTACTGTTTTGTTGGTTTGCATCTGATGCCTAAGAAATAAGGATATGATGTTGTACATGGTCCATCTAGAATAATAACCAGATTTCTGAGAATGATAGGTGGGTTCTTGTGCAAAAGTCAGGGAGAAAGTACAACACGAGAGCACTGAGATGAGGTATGCTTTTGGGAACAGCAGGGAGAGTAATTAAGTTTGTTTCTCAGAAGTGTATATTGGCACAAGGGATCATACACATCAGCTAAATGCAGCCGCTGAGTCAAGTTATAGCAATGTCAGTACCCTGTATGTATCTTACAGCTGACTGCTTTCTTCTTCTCTGTATGTCCAAGACCTGCCTTAGGAGTGATGCCTCCAGTCCTTACCACAATGATCTGCTGTACTTTCTTAAGGACACTTGTGCTTAAAGAAGGTAGCATGACTTTCACGTCTCTCCCTAGTAATGAAATTGCTCTGTTTGGTTAAGTACCTATGATGGCATGTCCTGTGCCAGTGACCTGCCCTTCTACATTTCTCACTGAGAGATCTGGCATGGATTTGAGAACAGGAGGTGCATTGTTATCCCTTCATCCAAGAACTGGGGAAGAACAAGAGTGTTTGTGTGGTCCCAGGGGGCTTTGTACATCTGGACTATGCGAGATCCCTTCAGCTCCAGTACTCTAGAATAAACTGCACCTGAAAGTTACTGCTTATTTATCATACATCTGTGCATACTTCTCAAGAAATAAATTCAACATTTAAAATTCATGACTAAATATAAAGTGAATGGGGCCTTGGCCTGTGTTTCCACTTAGAAAGACACCTCCACTTACTTGAAGTCCTTCAACCACTTTCCCCAAATACCACTGCTGTCTTTCTCATTCTGATATTTTTCACCATCACATATTCTCTCTCTTGCACAAGCAGACTCTGTTTCCCTGCACAATTCATTTCTCCTCAGTGCCACTTATTACTCCAGGCACCCTGCAAGTCAACTGCTCTCCTAACAGTAATCTAAAATGCCAAGACACCTGAGACAAAGTTATGCAAGGGGGCAAAATCCGTTTTCCATCATATTATTGCACCATTATAAAGAGTCTTGCATAGACATAACAAAGGAGTTTCTTGCTGCAGTTTGATCTTAGCCAAGGTCCACGCACCTCTCAACTTTATTACTCTTTGGTAAGAGACTATATTCCTTAAGATAAGTGATGAAAGGTAGGTAACACAGCAATAAAAGGGCCTTCTTACAGCTTCAGCAAGGGAGTGTGCCATATGTGAGGGTCCAGTGAACATACATTCCCACTACGCAACAGTTGTGGGTGAACTGCAGCAGCAGTGGCTTTGTTGCATTTTCATTAGCCTACAACACAATACTGAGACCTTCTTCTTTCTCTATGACTACAAAGCACAGTGGTCAGGCCTCCACTGTGCTGCACAATCCTACAGGCCACATGCAACTAGCTGGCAGATCACAGACACACTAGGTGGTCCCAGGACACGGGTGAGTGAAGCCAGATGTTCTGCATATACCTTTTGCATTGTAAGTGTGTGAATGACAGGGGTACTACTGAGGGATCACGAGATGGTGGTCAAATAACTCAGCCTCCCTGCTTAACACATGACACTAGATGTGTCAGAATTCCAGCACAGTGGCCCTTTAACAGCTGTGCAACTAACAGAAGAACTCTGAGATCAGAGGTACCAGAAATGGGTTTCCAAGCCCTCATGAAACAAAAATTTTCCATATGGAGCTTACTGAAGTCAAAGGATGACATGCATAGATGTGCAAGGGTTGCAGGGACTGGATCCCCAAACTGCCTAGTCTGCTTACAAGTAAAGCTGAACTTCCATCTACTTGTCAGCTCTAACTCACTAGCATCCAGCTTGGCTGGTACCACGTTAAACTCTCATTTCAGATTAGAAAGAAGTTTTTTTCTTTTTATTAGAAGGGAGTTTTAAAAACAAGCATCAGCAGACCCACACTATCTTTTTCATTTTAAGCTTTAGAGAGACGGCATAAGGAACTGCTGATCACTCAGAGCCTCACTTGGCTTCCTGTGAAAACCTTCCTGTACTTCATGTATTTTTATCTTATCTGTTCCCACTACTACTCAGGCAAATGTACTTTCATTTTAGCTCATCTTTCTTGTTCCAATTACATCATTCAATTTATTATTTTAACCTTCTGTGTTAAGTTGAGAAGACAACTAATACAGATGTTAAGTATTTCAGAAAGGGAGTTAACCAAGCACAGATCTAATTAAAATGGACTAGATTCCTCTCCTGTCTTCAGCTTTTTTGCTGACTTTTGCATTACTGCTTAGCAAAAGTTAGAAACAGGCAGAAATGTGAAGAACTGGAAACATTCCTCATGTAAAGGGTAAGCTTATGCAAATAAAGCAAAATCCTCTTAACTGGTACAAAAAGGCAATATAAATATGCCAAGATGCAATCTTCTCAAGAGTACCAGAAGCTAAGAATCAAAGTAGGAAAACAATATGATTACAGATGGCTCTTTAATTTAGCATAACATAAGAAAATTGCATTGATAAGGGGAAAAAAGTGCAAAAATATGTTTCCTATGATGCGTTTTTTTAAAAAAAGTTGACAGCCTTCCATGACATTTTCTTTAAACATCAAATAGTTCTTTCTTCCACCCTTGATTTTACTTGTTTATTTGAAGCTTCTTTATGGATCTCTATGACTAAAATAATCACATACACCACTGAGAAGAAACAAACACAGGAAACCAATACACCTACATAGAGACACACTATTGTGTTATCACGTAAAACCTACTCCAGAAAATATCTAATACTGAGAAAGATTTCCATTCTACCCTTTTTCTATTACTAAGTGCATGCACACTGCTACATGTGGGCATGCAAGAATTGTACCCTGGTTGAAAAGAACCTGTGAGTTAGCAGCCAGAAAAAACATGGGCCAAAAGGAGCCACCACAGATTAAAGTATTTTTCACGGGCAGTTCATTTGAGTGGCTGAAAAGAAAACCTCAATAGCAAAAATCATGGAGATTTCTTATTCCATACAAGACAGTAAAATCATGATCCTTTCAGAACAGAATCCAAAATATCAGTTAAAAAAATTAGAAATACATTCATTAATTTTGTTTGTATTTTATATTGGTGAGGTTTCACAGCTGCAGCATAAGTTATTTTTTCAGGTTGGACAGAAAACAAATATAGTTTGTGGAGGGTTTTTGCAATTTTTTTTTTCTTTTTTGAAACAGACAATATCTGTATTACCAATGGAATCCTGAACAGCAGAAAAAACTTTGTACCTCAGCAACTGTTTAATAAGCAGAGCAAAATTCCTCTCCTTTATAGCACTTCAACAATGGATTGAAAAAAAAAAAAACAAACCCAGAAAAAAAAAAGAAAAATAGAGATGGGGACACCAAAACCTGTAAGTATGCTCTGCTTTGGGTAAGGAAGGTTTCAGCATTATTTGCTTTAAGTAAAATAGAGGAAGGGGCTGTTTTTATCCCAGGGACACTGTAGAAATATTGAAACTGAACAGACTGGCTAGAGGGAAATAAATAATCCTAACATCTGTGAGGGAATAACCAAGAGGTGACAGAGGGAGTATATGAATACAAGAACATCAGATAATCAGAAATCCAAACAACCTTCCTGTTAGCATATGCTCAGCTCCCTCCTCCGCTTCACAAGGTCCCGAACACCCACCAATTCCCAGAAACCTCCCATATTTCATGATCACACACCATACGGTGGCTGCTTCCTGCTGCCCCACCATTCTTGTAAACACTAGTTGCTGGGATTGAGTTCAGATCTAGCCTGACTTACATGTAGCCCTCACTGACTTCACTAATACATTGCTGGCTTGGGCTGAACAAAGGCTATAAAATTTAACTAAGCACAGCTAGCACTGAGAATAAAACTATAGTGTGCTCTAAAGATACCACAGTTCACGTTTCTGTTTTGTGGTGCATGGCAATGAATTAGAGATTACATGGCAATGAAGTAGAGATTCATGATTCTTCAGTCACAGAATCACAGAATCGTTACAGTTGGAAAGGACCCTCAAGATCATCTAGTCACTCATGGCTATTTTATATATTCTTGAAGAAATTATTCTGAAAGCTAAAAACACTTGCTAAAGGTGTATTATTTTGCTACATTGGATTTGATGCATCTTTTTGTCCAGGTATGTATCACCACACATTGGTGTTAGAGTGTGAGATTCAAATGTATTCAGTGTTACATTATTACAACACAGCTTTGGGGCACAAGAATATTTTCTAGCCCATCAGGGCTGAATTAGCTCATTGCTGCTGTATCTCTTCTGTTTTACTTTTTCAACCAATGCAACTATGGACCTTCTCACTATAAAGTATGACCACTGCCTTTGTCTCCTTAGCAGGATCATACAATTCTTATATATGCATATAAGAATTGCCCATCACTATAAACTGGTGACGAAAAAGCCCCACCAAATCCAGTAACATTGCTCTTCTGCTGTGTCTCAGACTCCAAAATACTTTACCCCAGGGAAAACCAATGACAATATTTTCAGGTGTCTGATTTTTCACTTCACAACTTCCCTACCTTGAAAAATACTATTCTAATAACTGAAACGAAGGTAATGCTTTGACAGAGATCTCAAAACCTGCTTCACACAGTTTTGCACCACTTCTCTGAAGGCAGAGTCTATGACATATACCTTACCATACTCGTAGCTTTGATGTACACATTATCTTTCAAATGACAGTTTCCATCATGAGGAATTACGATCCCTGCTAATTTACTATCGAGGGCCAGATGGGAGGTTTGGTCTGTCATCACAAGAAGCAGTCGTTTTGCTTCTTTACGCCACCCAATATGGCTCTAAAAAGAAAACAAAATTAAGCATGAGAAAGTAGTAACTACTTGTTTTCTAAAATAATAAATACCAAAAAGAAAAATGAATCTGAAAGTCTACTTTCAGATAATACAGTGCTTAGTAGCACTGAGCGTAAATGAGGCTATTTAAAGCATTTTGTGTGAAAAAAATATCATGTCCTATGTCTGAAAATTGCTACTGCAAGTCAGAGATCCACTTACCACTTTCTTTACTTATTCCATCATCTTCACTATTTCAATTTTTCTTCCTTCTTCCTCCTTCCTTGCTCCTCCTTCCTACAACACTTTATCTCCACCATTTCCCTTAACATTGCAACGTATCTTTCATCTCACGTGAAAAGTATTATCTACAGTTCCGTCCATGTACTCAGCCAGGCTTTGTGACTTATTCTCCATCTTCCTTTCTTTGCTTTGCACAGAGGGAGTTAGCTCCCTTCTCAGGCTCATTCCCTGCTACCTCTGAATGGGTATTAAGTATCTCATAATGGTAGGAATAATAAGTACAGAAGGGTGTGGTGTCTTTTCCAGCTTATACATTAGGCATTGGCCTCCCTCAGATAACTCTAGACAGCATTCCCCTAAAGAAAGAGTATTTTAAGTTTTAATTATAAATAGCTTATATCTTAAAAAATCCCAAATTCTCCTCCACCACCATAGAAAGTTCTTGCTCCTAAGACTCCATCATTTTGTCACCTCAAGACTCCTACCTACATATGTCACAGTAACCAAAAGTTTAAGGTAGCTTCACATCGTAACCTGCCACTGCTTGCAACAGGGATGTATTGGTTAAAGCAAGATGGAGCAAGTTATAAAGTGCTATTGAAGGCAAAGTGAGTACACATTTATGTAAATTATAGTTCAGGATGGTTGTTATGAATTGCATTGTTCTCATCCATTTTGGTTCACAAATCAGTTAGGAGGAAAACCTCCCCATTCTCATGAATATTGCTGTTCTATTGTTTTTGGAAGTGTATATTGCTCCAGAGCTCACATGTCATAAGTGCGGAATGTGTCCAATGAGAATCACTGAATTTTAAGGCATTTTTCCAAAGCTCAAGAATATTTTTTTTCTAACAGCTGTGATCATAGTGTCTATGAAGTGTGGCTTTTATTTACCTGTTTTACAGCTTATCAAAATTTGAAAATAAAAACGGGCCAAACTATTCACTTTTAGCATAGTTTGTGTTACTTTTTGTCCTTGATTTATTCTAATGCTCCAAAAAAAAAGAATGTGAAGGTAGAAAAGATAAAGGAATTGTCCTGGTATCACCACAGGAGAAACACACCATGCCTGTGATATGGACAGGAGTTGAATTACTTTCCTTAAGAAGACCAGAAAGAGCATGTTCTAGAGCATTAGCAAAGCAATGATACGGCCAACCTTCAAAGTTTCTATTGCAGTACAACGCACAGAAGAGAAACAACATGCAAAATAGCCTTTCGGAGCAAACAAATTATTATTTAATATGCTTAAAGCTTGGGAACTACTGATGCAGGTATTTTCCATCCTTTTTTGCATGGGAGAGATGGTGATAAAATTTTATCAATATACAAAAGTTAATTTTTAGTTGATTTGTACTACTTTAAAATATGAATTTTTTAAAGGCTGAGATAACAGTGCAGTGCATTTGTCTCCTTATCTACACAAGCAGATATATAACTGATCCTTCAGTTTTCAAATATATTCTTAAGTAGGAGAAATGTTAAATGGTATGTCTTCACTTAGAAACACAACAAGGGCTTTAATTGTTATGGAAACTAATTTTGTGATTAACTGAAATCAATATATGTGTTTGTTCAAGCGAGAAGCATCGGCTTTTGTCATCCATCCTATGTAGCTTAGGCTAATTAAAGCTAGAATTTGAAGAACATTATTAACCAATAGTGAAAAATATTTCCTTATGCTCTCCTTTTTCAGTTTCAACAGAAAACAGGAAAGTATAGTTAAGGCAGAAATAATGGAAAAGGAGGAAGAAATCTTATTATTATCAGGTCTAGAACCTATACTTTAAATTTAGGAACACCTAGCATTTTTCTACCAATATATACACCTGTGTCTAAACTACCACTTGGTTTTTTGGTAATAAGCTCCTTACCTGGCACACAGCAGCTTGGAGCATCGCATCAAACCCGCCTTCAGGGGTATCAATATTCCCAGAGATTTTTTGTTTATTCACTGCATTTTTGAATTCTGCTATATTGTCAGTCAGAGATAGCACGTGAATATAACCATGAGGAGGCATACAATCTAGGTTATAATCACTGGATAAAAATAAAACAAAACACAAGTCTAACACAGCCCATATTTTCCATCTGAAGATGTAAATATTGCATCCTTATTAACTCATAAGATCCCGTTACTAATGAAGGTGGATATATCCACAGTAAGAAGTACTGAAAGAAGAAAAACTGTGTGAGATTAAGTTCAGCAGGAATTAGTTCTAATTTACTAGAAAGAAATGTACTTTTTTGAATTTTATGGAAATGTATATATTATAACTTAGTTAATATAGTCACAGTACACATGTAGTGTTTCTGTACAGAATGACAAAAAACACAATGTGAGGGATTGTATGATCTCAGAGAGTACATGATCTTAGAGGGTGGTTGGGATCTGGAACAGCCTCCCCAGGGAAGTTGTCTCAGCATCATGACTGACGGAGTTTAAGAAGGGTCTAGATAATGCTCTCAGGCACATGGTGTGATTCTTGGGGTGTCCTCCATGGGTTTAAGAGCTGGACTCGAAGACCCTATTGGGGCCTTTCCAGCTCAGATAATACTATGATAATGATAATCTGTTTTGGAACATCTACAGAGTGGTACAGCTTTGCTTTTCAATATCCTGAGAAAGGACTAGCAAGTAGCAACATTAAGATCCTTCAATAGCTTGATACGCAGGCTACTGGATCAAAATTAGAAACTTAAATTCTTACATCCACTAGTAATAAGTAAATGAACATAAAATTAATGTTGAGAATAGTGACAGTTACCTCATTAAAGAGATGGGAAACTCCATTTTAAGTCTTGGTTGTAAATGATACTTTTTGAAATTACATACAAGGGAGAAAGTAAGAAATTTGACATAAGTAATCTAATACCGTAGCACTTACACAGGTCCTTGTTCTGTGACCGATTTACAGCACAAGCTGAAGTGCTCTTCTAATTCAAAGATACTAAGCAGGTTTCAACACACTTGTGTTGTAGGCACCCAGACTATAACCTGCCTCCCCATAACTCAACTTACAGTCAATGAAGAGAAAATGGCACTGTAAGGATTAATACCTCTATAGATGTCTACCTTTGGGCAAAATGAATCATGTCCTAGAAATGCTAATTGATCTCCACTCACTGTATAAACAGGTAAGGTGTCTACTTAATTCTACTACTAGAGCCCAATTAAAAACCAAAACAAAACACTGAAATAAAAAAAGATACTTATGGACCTCACAGAACTTTGGATCATATCTTCCCAGGAAAGATAGTAAGAAGCAAGAAGTTATGAACAGTTACTATTCACTTTTCCAAGGCTTATGTTTTATATAGGTTTGAATTCATTGTGAATAATCTTGTTCTCCAGGGGGTTTTGGAAATGGTACCTCACTTTACGTAAGTGTTGAACACAAAGTATAAAAGACATGGCATAAAAAACAAATGCACGCCAGAACACTTTTCTTAGTTAAAATGGGAGTTCATTCATATGGCAACTGTGGAATTAGATAAGAGGATCACTTTTGTTCATTAAATGAGCTGAAAGAAACTGCACCATGTTGACAAAAATAGAGTTTAAGAAAAGTGCTAATGTAGGCACAACCAAACACTAGAAGAGAAGTCTTAAGTCAGAAGGTACAAAATTTTTTGACATATCTGGGCAACATACTTCCAAAGTAACTAAAAACACATCAGCTGACCATAAAATTCAATGCAAAACATATTCAAACCTAACAAATCACTATTTAGTTTGGTTTGTTTTGCTAAGCAAAATACAGCATATTTTTCCTGATATAGAAACATTTCTTCTGAAATTACTCATTAGATATTTCAGAAGTAACCACTGTATAATAATTTTCAGCATTTGCTTAGGAACTTTGCTGGTATAATGAAACAGAGATTGATTCTGAAGAGCTTTAAAAATAAATATGCATAATACATATTTGTGAAATTATTTCTCAATGGTACAGTAAATATACAAAGACTACATACCTGCATTGGTTATGGATTCTACCTGGATGAATGCTAATATATGGTGACACAGTTTTATCCACATAGGATCCAAATCCAAGTCGAAAATCAAGAGAAATATTCGCCATCTTTTTAGATAAAGCAAATCCAACGGAATTTAGTTTTTCTATGTTGTTGTGCATTGAGGCTGAGACATCAACTAAATAATAAAGATCCACAGGGTATTTCTCTAGAGGATGAACTTTTAACATAAAGTTTGCTTCACTTCCTGATTCAAAGGAAACAAATATGTTTATTTACTATTTTTGAATGGACATTCTTAAAAATACATTTATTTTTGCAGCAACCTTAGCACAAAGCTGTTTGTGTCAGCAAACAGAAAAACAAACAAGAAAACCTCCCAAGAGTAAATGAAAGCAGCACTCAGAAATAAGCCATAAACGGGGTCTTTGTAGAACATCTTCCTTTTCTTTTCTTGCAGGAGCACTGTGCAATTTATTGTAAAAATCTGAATTCTCCCTGTTTTCTTTTCAATTCCTGGTTATGCAATCCCTTTGGCATTGTACCAAAAAGAAGTTATGACTCACAAAGGACACAGATCTGCATACAAATTGCAGTCAGTCACTTCAAGGTTGATACTTCTAAGTATATAAGTATATCCTGTAAATAACTTGTCACGTGAGTCTAAAGCTACATGTGCACCAAAAAGACAGCGCAAGCTGAAAAACTCACATAAATTATGCTTCAAGTTTATATTAACCTACTTCCAAAGATTCAATGAGAAAAGTCAGTAGGATCAAAATATTTTTTTTAAAGAGAGGTGTTAATTTATATAAGAAAATAAAAATCCATCTTTTGGCACATACAAAACAGAACTCCTGTTTTAAGATGACAAACGTGTCTCTCTCCTGCAGAATCGCATCACATTCTCATATATAATAAATGTGTTAATGCACTGGAAGCCACTAAACATAGTCCTCACATTTCTGCTTGCCTAATATTCTGTAATAACAGCAAAAAGAGTGAAGGGCAGCATTGGTACAGTAATTCATGACTTCAAATTGCTCATTATTTTATGTTGCCCCAAGTGTGAGCTCACAGAAGAAATGAGGGAGTAGGATCTTCCCACGATGAGTGCAGTGTTATGCAATGAAGATACAGCAAAGGACAGAAAGCAAAGAGACATTATAGAAGAATTAAGTAAGTTATCAAAACACATTCAGAAACACTAAAACTTTCCCTCCTGAAATGTGACTGCTCTCTTCATGACACTTACTACTGCATATTGCTAGATAGTATATTTAAAGTACACGTGACAAAGATCTGACCCAAAAAAGTCAAAGATGGAAAGTACTTTCTTCCAATAGTCTGAATAAAATCCACCTGAAAATGTGAGGATCTGTATGTATCAGGTCTTGCATCAAGAAAACAGAATTTCGATGTACTGTAACTTAAATGTTTCCTCTTTGCCAAAGTAAATCAAATTACTGTTTGTAAATGACCATTGTAGTACTCCAGTTTCCATATAGCAAGATACTGAATGCAGCTTTTATTTTTTCCCACATATACCCTGACAGCTGGGGCATACGTAAACAGTGGCAAACAAAATAGTATCAAGTCAAGACCATCTTACTCTGCATGATTATAGTGTATCAGATTTCTGGTTTGAGGCACAACTATAGCCATATCTCTGTGTATTTCCCTAGGGTATAAAATATGGGCAAGACATCTATATATCACAGTATGACAGTATGTTAGGAGTTGGAAGGGACTGTGAAAGATCATCTAGTCCAACCCCCCCTGCCAGAGCAGGATTCTCTAAGACTAGGTCACAACAAAGCTTCCCTGACCGGGAATTTAACCTGGGTCCTGGTGGTGACAGCGCCAAATCCTAACCACTAGACCACTATCAAAAAGTTATTCTTCTGGAGCCCTCGGAATTTCAGTCTTCTGCTTTCCTGATTGAAAACTTGAGTTCCTTTGTGATTTACACTCATAAACATCCTTCCTTTTTCCCTTGTAATTGACAGAAAATTATCTTCTGTTTAGTGACAATCAGGAAGATACTCTTCCTGTTAATGTAACGTTTTTCTGCCAAAGATTGAGGCCTCTTAAATGACACATTTCTTTCTCTGTTGTTTGCAAAAGAAATGAATAAATTAAATTTTATGACATGAAACAAACTCTGCATCCCTTTATATCACCTTTCACTTCTGCTGCTGGCTATAGCTACTCTAGAGACATAGAACATAACATTGATTTAACTCAAGTTCAGCTGAAGGCAAATAGAGATATATTAGTCCCATAAAGGGACTTCTAGATCCTATTAGGGCCAGGTGTCTCACATTCTATAAATGAAACGTTAGGCAGTGAATATCTAAGTCTTCTTTAGAAATCCAGTCCTTTCTGATATATTGGCTTTGGTATCTTTAAAACTGTCTAGCCAATGTACTTAAATGTAACCAATAATCAAGATCAAATGATGAATTTAGGAATTCTAACTCAATTTACTTTCAGTAAGGAATACAGTGCATACACATGTAATAAAAAACTACTAGTGTAAGCAGCTAAAGAAAAAGAATTGAGAAACCACAATAGAAAACAGAAAAGACTACCTAAAATCTCCTTTCTACTTACTACTTACATTATTCTGACCTTCAGCTGTGTTTTACAGTAACACTTCCTGCTGCAGACCATACCTGAATATGGAAGCAACACCACCATATTTCTACGATATAATGTTGTAGCATTATTCTTCAAAGCAGTTATTCCAGCTGCTTCTTCACAAAATATCTGTACTTAATAGTATCATATTGAGATTAAAGTGACTGTAATATCAATGTGTTAGAGAGAAGCCAACCTGGACGCAGCTGGACCAAAACTTTTCCTGGTGTCACTTGTGTATTTGTTTCATGGTCAGTGGGTACTGTGACATGAACTGTGGGACTTTCAACAAAATCTGACTGGCAGCCTCTTCTCATTAAGTTGAAAACAGTGTCACAGCGTCCTTTCTGTGCTGCATCAGCCATGAAATCCTGTTTTATAAGAGACAAAAAGTACCAAACAATCTGAGCTGAAAAAACCAGTATTTTCAAAGGAAAGAGAAAACCAAAATAATAGTCTCTGAAACAATAAAAGATGCTACTGTAACTGCATAAATTGTAGAACGAGTCCATGGAAGCCACATGTTTTTAATAAGGGCAATGACAAAATATTGAAATTACAAGTTAAACCTAATTACCACAATTACTTTTTTCTACAAAGGACAAAACTTTAGTATGAGAAAGAGGATCTTGCACAATCAGAACAAACTGACTTTGGAGAAAAAGGAAACTATGAACTATCACTATGTTATTAAAATGTTATGTGCTATGCTATGAGTTCATTATAGCAAGACGGTCTCATTCACATGACATCAAAACACGCTAGTTTGCAGAGGAATCCACTGGTAATGTTACTCAGGCTAATATTTAAAATTAAAGATTAAGTCAGCTTTAGTTTTATCTAACCAGAATTTGTCTATCACGGATGTTTAAATTCTACCCCATACCCTACACCACATCTAAAGACCACCTGGCTTCTTGGCCACAACGGCACAATGCTGGCTCATGGAAAACTTCTTGTCAACCAAGACTCCCAGGGCCTTCTCTCCTGAGCTACTTTTCAGCAGGTGAACCCCCAGTCTGTATTGGTGCATGGGGTTATCCCTTCCCAGGGGCAGGACCCCACACTCGGCTTTGCTGAATTTCAGAATGTTCCTCTCTGCTCATCTCTCCAGCCTACTGAGATCCTTCTGGAAGGCTGCACAGCACTCTGGGGTATCAGCCACTCCTCCCAGTTTTGTATCATCGGCAAACTTGCTGAGAAGACACTCTATTCCTTCCTCCATATGACTGATGAGTAAGTTGAACAACAGTGGCTCCAGTATTGACCCTTGGGGGACACCACTAGTTACAGTCTAGCTGGCCCTTGAGCTAGACCCTGTGCCACTGATCACAACCAGCTGAGACTGGTCTTTCATCCAGTTCTCAATCCACCTCACTGACCATCCATCCAGCCCGTGCTTCACAAACTTGTCTATGAGGTTACTGTAGCAGATGGTGTCAAAAGACTTGCTGAGGTCCAGGTAGACAACATCCACTGCTCTCCTCTCACCTATCCAGCCAGTTATGCCACTGTAGAAGGCAATCAGGTTCATTAAGCATGATTTCCCTTTGATGAATCCATGCTGACTGCTCCTGATAACTTTATTATCTTCCATGTGCTTAGAGATGGCCTCTAGGATGAGCCCTTCAATCATCTTTCCAGTGACTAACATGAAGCTGACTGGTCTAGAGTCCCCTGGGTCCTCCTTGCCCCTTTTAAAGGCTGGGGTGACATTTGCTTTCTTTCAGTCTTTAGGCACTTCCCCTGACTGCCATGACATCACAAAGACCACTCCATGTCGTAATCCACGATGCATATACCCATGGCCCTAAGGCTCCTCTTGGAAAACCAGCTCTCCATGCCTCTGTTTATCTTTGCTTTACTTACACTTGTGGCAGACTAAGTTAATCATTCCAAGACACAATACCACAGTAACTCAGAAAAAGTTACACTCGCGCCTTACAACCCTGATCTCCTCCAGGCACACACTAGGAACTTACCTATCTTCTCTGCTAGCCTGAAAGCCACTACAGATAATTTTCACATGACCTTCAAGAGCACATGAAGTTATAATTGTTAGTGATATTCTTCAAAACCTTGCTCCTCTGAAGTGCTTAAAATGGTCCAGCTTTACTTGAAATCATGTAATCAATTAGTTTTTTTCTGTCAGACATAACCAGAAATTCCCATAGTCTTAACATTTTGCAAAGCAACAACAATTTCAGAATAATTCTTGCTACTTA
Source organism: Galbula dea (assembly GCA_013399015.1). Taxonomy (NCBI): domain Eukaryota; kingdom Metazoa; phylum Chordata; class Aves; order Piciformes; family Galbulidae; genus Galbula; species Galbula dea. Next base: position 2,134,549 of record VWZX01009565.1, read on the forward strand.
AGATCTATCTTCTATATTGTCTCAGAACCGATAGTTTTGAGTGTCAAAATAAGAAAAGTAATTTTATTTTCCATTTGTAACAGGGTCTTAATATATGGTGAAGTCAAAGTTAACCCCACTGTTAGTAAAAATCTTTTGCTAAATGCAATAGGCATATATGTATAGACTTGCTCTGACATATAAACAGGACTTAATATAAATTGCTGATAAATAATTTTGATTTCTAAGCCAAAAAATTGTTGAACTGTCAAAGCTACTGTAAATCTGCCAAAACTGTCTACAAAGCAGATGGAATGCATTAAAAAGTTCTCACTTTATTTAAATTACTGCAATTTTCCAAATAAAAGATTATGTTTTCTCCTTTGGAAACAAAATATATTTCACATGCTTTCTCAGGTTCTGTCTGCAGGGGTTGTTTAAAGATTTTCTTGCTATTTCTCACTGCAATTTTCATAGTTTAAAAGTCTCTTATCTTTATAAAGATCAGAAGCAGCTAAAATATAGTGAAATGTAAATAAGCAAAATGCCATACCTCTTGAGCACACCATCCACACTCTGGACCCAAAGCAAGACACTTTGTGCATGTTACTGCATTTGAAGTGGCACATCTGTTTTCCTCTGCAATGAAATACAAACCCAAACAGTCATGATTTATGATGATATGTGGGAATTGTAAAATACCTAATTTTAAACCAAGATTTCAAAAATTACTTCACCAGATTAAGAATGATAACAATGTATCCAAACAGAAGTAAACTAGAACAAAAGCAGCCCAGTGAGGGAATAGTTGCAGCACTTTTTTTTTAGCTACAGTCTAGAACTATATGTACAGATTGAATACACTCCATTCTCAAGGCCAAATTCTTAAGACTCTGGTAAAAAGTAATTTTGAAGTGAAATTTTATCTTTGATGTGTACCTTGCTGATTTACTGCCTAATGGAAACAAAAATTTACCAGGTAGCTTATCTTTTCATAGACATTTTCCTTTTAAGTCATTTACACTCACTTGGCTGAGTTATTCATTATTCACTCCTCATGGAACCCAAAATATTTTCTCACCTTCTATAAATATTCCCTCTCTGCATTTTCTGGAATGAATAGTTTCCCAGAAGAGGCAGATTTTTTTTTTCAGAAGTGAGCACAAATTCATCTGACACAGTGTGTCACAGATATATCAAAGAAATCATTCTGTACTGACTGCAGAAGCGGTGCCTACTAACAGGTCTATCAGCTACTCCATATGCCTTTCACATCTTCATTTTATAGGTCATTGCTTAAGTTACTGCTCTTTGCTATGAAACTATGGCAGATGCAATTGAGAAGAGGTAGCCTTTTCTAGTGACTTGATCAGCTCAGTGGACGTCAGCATTAGCCTATCCTTCCACATATTCAGCACAAGTATCTTGTACACCAGTGTGCCTCTACACGAGACAGAAGTTGCTTGCAGAGAACACATTGCAGAAGGCACATAGTATGACTCTTCAGTGCACAACACAGTAGTAGTGTTGTTTAACAACACTGCTCTGTGGCATATTCAGCTTGGCATTTCATAAAATATACTGGAAACAAAGTAAAATTAATTACTGCATATTGGAAGTGCTGTTAAGGAAAATCTATTAATTAATCGTGACAATGTGCAAATCACCACATCAAAACAGTCTGAAGAAAGGTTTGGTTTTCATCCAAAGTTTTGGCTACATGCACTATCTCTTAGGCTATTTCTTTCCAACCTGCAGTAATGCAAACCATCTCTCTTTGTAGAGCAATGAGAACGACTTCTCAAAATGAAAAGCTGTATTAGGGAAACACCTACTAAAATACCTTTTCTTATCTTTAACTAATTTCAGCTATTGTTTCAAAGATGAGACCCTGTATCACTAGAAAAGGTCACTTTGAATAACTGATGATCCAAGGAACTAATCAGAGCTTGCAAGTTATTAGTATCAACCACATATACACCATAGGTTAGTGGAAATTTCATTCACTTCAAAGGTCACACTTACATTTCTACTTCGTAAATGTTGTTGACAATTTTTGCCATAAAGGCAATGTAAATATGAGAAAAGAAATATATACAAAAGAGAAAGAAACTTTTACACATATGATAGAAACAATAAACTGAAAAGTAGACCAGGAAGATGCTGAAACAGAGAAAAAAATGGTTAAAGGGTGGGAGAGGTGAGCAGGGATAAATAAAGGAGGAGTCACTGAGGAGAGAAGAAAGAATAAGACAAAATCCGAAACGTTTTTGTTTGCTATATAAACAAAATCAGCAAGTTTGACTTGGATGTGAAATAAGAGCAAGCTCCTTTGGCACTGACACAATTAAACTTCTTTGCATTTATGAGAAAATGGCAACAGAACTTTATGTTCTGCAGTCTGAAGGAGCAGACCTGGAGGCCACAGAAAAAGTTTATAGCAAAATGCAGGAGAGGAGAATGAGGAAGAGGATTCCAGGTAGGCACTGACATGCACAGAGTTGTAGAGGCTGCCACAGATCCCTTTCTAGACAGTGTTGGTAAATTGCAAAGACACAGGATGAGAAGTTGTTGAAGGAGAGAAAATAAAAGGAATGTAATTGTTCTTGGCACAGAAACATCACTGGCATCTTCAACTGGATACCAAAGACAAGAGATAAAAGGCATTACAAGAAAAAGAGAGTAAAGTGAGTCATAGAATCATAGAATTCTCATTGTTGGAAAGATCAAGTCCAACCTATAGCCTGGCACTACTGTAAGGATTCTGAAGGATTCAGTACAAGTGTAAAAGGACAAGAAAAGATATAAATTGCTGAAATGCACTGTAATAGTGGCTAAAGACCACCACAGGGCAAAATAGGGAGGATATGACATGAAGTTACCAATCATGTTAACATCTACTGTAAGAGACAGAGCCGTTCTGGCGAGAACAAATAGTTGACAGGAATAAATGAGACCTGTGCTTCTACCTACCTATAGAGATAAGGAATAAGTCAATTTAATTCCTGGTCATTGTAATCAGTAAACCAAAGCAAACCAAACAATGAGTTTGGCCTTATTAATTTCCTGCAGTAATGTGTGAAGACCCCTTGCTCAAAATGTATAAACCTGCCTGCATAGCATACATTTCCGAAAGTTAAATACCACTGACCATGTAACAAAATATTAACACTTTACTGTAAGGTGCACATCCTAAAAAACAAAAGCAATATGTGTCTTTGGCTGGAACAACTCTTACCATATTTCCAGATACATCAGAAAACTGACTGAAAAATAATTATCCCTTTTTTTCCCCCTATATAATCTAGTTTATCGAATTCATTGAAGCTTGATTTATTTTATTAATATAGCCTGTCTGCTAAAATATAGGGGGGGCTATGTCTTTCTAAACCACTAAGGCAGAAGAAAAGATCTTAAAATCCAATTTGGGTTTTTAGTGTGATCATGGTAGACAAAATGCTCTAACAAATTAGATATACAGTACTGCTGGATGCATATCTTTGATGATAACTCTCCAGGCCCAAGAGCTCTGTTTTCACAACATGAAGTCACAGACTGGCAATTGAGAAGCTTGGTACCATTGGCTCAAAAAGTTGATTTTTTTGGAATGAAGAGAAAGTTTGAAAAGGTTTATTAATGCCCAAGACACATTCTGGCTATACCACTACTGTAGTTCCCAAGTACACAGTCTCTTACAACAGTAACATTTATGGGCATGGTTTCATTCACCAAATATTTATTATTTAGCTATAAGCCTACTCTATAACCATAACTGACTTAGTATAAACTTCTCAGTTTTCTTTAAAAAATCATATGCTAAAGCAAGAAACATTTCTTTTTATGAGTTGGCTCAAAAGAGAACTGAGATTTTTTCCTGCCACTTCACCAAAAACAGAGTCCAGACAAGACTGAGTTACTGTTCAGCCAAAGCTAAGGGCAAGTTTCTACTGGCTTAGTTATAACTGATGTATGCCAAAAAGTATTTCCAACAAGGGCCAAATTTTGTGCTGGGAACTTCATAGGCATGTGCATATAATAAAAAGTGAGTGCAGCAGGTTAAACTGCACTTTTCCAGCCTCCTCCACAAAATACAATAGTGCTCCAAGGACTGCAGCTATTTACAGTGATCACAGGTTTGGCAAGCCTAAACTCTCAGCAACAAGAGGGATCCAGACAAGACAAATATCATGTATGTTATAATTATATCCTGCCTCCCTATTATGAAAATAACTTTATCATGATCAAACTATTTATCTCAGAGATGGAATAACCATAATGCACACTGGTGTTTGAGAGGGGATGTTAAACAGGTTTGCAAACAGACAGCACCTTGTTCAAGCACAGGCAAGAATTCAGATTTATATCAACTTCACTGCTGTTTCATGTTTGAGCTGGTTTTGGAGGGTGTACCACTTGCTTTCTTAAAAGAGAAATCCAACATATAATTAGCAGCTTAAACTCCCTGATCATGGTCCTCTGACTGTTGAACATTAGTCAAGGTAAGAAGATCCAAAATTATCTAGCCTCTACAGAGCTTTTTCTTACTTAAATTCTGCATCTAATCTTGTTGTAGAGCAGCAGTCAGGTTGTTCCTCTCCAGAGCCTTCAGTAACCTGTGTGTAGCATCACTTATGATGGAAGCTGAAGCTTTTATGCAGGGTAATGCAGTTGACTTTACCTTTCTATCTTCAGGAGCTAGGCAACATGACTCCTGCATGGGAGACAGACTGGAACTGTCCCAGCTAACACACAACTTCCCAATTCACTTTGGCTGAATGTACAGATACAATGAAAAGCATTGAAAAGAAAATTGAAAAGCTAGAGGTTTTTTTTCCATGATTATTGTGTCTGAGACTTACTTGCTCAGATTACAATGAAAAAAATGAGTGTCTGTTCTCTAGCTACCTATCCTAAAACCTAATCCTGGAATTACGGGTTTTCCCCCTTTTTTTCCAAACAAGAAGTAATTCTCTCTGCCCTTTGGGCACAATGCCATCCTTTAAAAACACGCTTTGCGACTACCAGTTTTCCCAAGAGGGTTCCAAGGTACGGCTCAGAATCAGCTTTAAGAGGTCCTCACCCTTGCCCAGAAAAGGAGATTTCAACTTGAAAACTGTACATCTATTATGCTTTATATAAATTCCAAAGATTACTTGAGCAAAAATACCAGACAACTTTTCTTCCTTTTCCCTTTTTATTTTTCTATTATATACTGGATTTGTAAATTGCTTTTGCTTCTCTGTTAATGGCTATCCACTTCAGTTTCACTATTCTGACTGGAGCTAAGCTGCATACTGATTTGAAAATATCCTTTACCAGCAAGAGAACCAGCAGTAAACTAAAACTTGGCATGTAGGAAACACATATGGTTGCTCAGAAAAAGGAGTGTAACAGAAAGGTGCAAAATATGACAAGCATCATCATTGTTAAATCCTGAGCCTTGGAAAAATAATTCTGTAAACATGGCAAGTGAGTAAAAACAGCTTTCCATCAAAACAATCAAGCAAACAAAAAAACCTCTAAACCATAAAACAGACTAGACTTACTTCTACTAAAAAATTAAATAAAATGTCGCAGTGTTCCTGGAAAGAAAAATGGAATATGCTGGAAGAGATAAACCATAATGTAGTTATAGAGAAGAGATTTAAATGAGACATACATAAGAAGTATACATCTGGATAAATGCAGAGAAAAACCATCACTTGAACAAGTCTTGATGACTGCTAGGGGGTCCCATTCCTAACTCTGCCAATAACCCCCCTGATAAGTTTTGGGGTTCCCCAATTAATCTGCATCACCATATGAACACACTACCTTATGAACATGACAGGCATTACTGACAGCAAGACAGATGATACAAAGGGCCATCAAAATGCAAAGTAATGCAGCAGTCTGCCTCATTGTATCAAAGTTTGTGCCTCTGCAAACCATGAAGCAAAATAATCAAGACCTTCATTTTTTGTACATTGTGGAAGCTGTGAGCAATGCCACTCGAGAACCGATGCTGAGTACCAGCTGAACAAGGTAAAGGGGGAGGAGGAAAAGGGGCAGACCTCTGTCAACAGAGTATTAGGAAATCTCTAGCAGAATAGGACAGTTGTACCGGATACTGGGGGACAGCAAGTATCTCATGCACTTGTATGCACTTGTGGGCATGGTGGTGCTGGCTGACAGTTGGACTTGAGGATCCTAGAGGTCATTTCCAACCTTAATGATTCTATGATTCAAAACTCTGGTGTGTATTGGCACGTGGAGATGTTGTTCCCAAGCAGCATAAGGACACTTCAACACATTAGGCTTCAAGGAGGTGCTCCTGACACCTCTCTGAGCCCACATACCTTTCTTAGCCTTGTCTCTCTGAAAAGTCCAACCACTTACAGGAAAGCTGCACATCATTCGAGGGGAAACCTTGGAGAACAGAAGCCTCACAGATGCATATAAACAAGTTTTTCTTGTATATATATATATATAAATATAAATTTTCTTATTTTGTCAGAAAATTGTATGTAGCAGCATTTTGGAAAAGGTACTACCCAAAATAGATACTGGCATAACAATTAGGACTCACAACATTCAAATCACAGCCTCAAACATGACCTTGACTGTGGGAGATAGAGCTATTGACTACTCCAGACTGACTTTGTTCCCAAGCTGCAATGCAGAATGAAAACAAGTATGTAACCTTGAAATTTTTCACAACACAATTTTTGTTTCTTGGCCAGCTCTCCTTGTAGCCTCTCTTTTCTGTGAAACTTCCTGCTTTTAGGGGAGATGGTTAAATTTTGTTGATGCAATCCATGCCTGCAAACAATGAGTCAAAGACTATTTAGCTTCTGAAACCAATCTATTCTGTTTCTTGCAAACAAAAACATACAGGACGATTTACTCTGATTATAACATTAGAAGAGACTAATTTCCCACAGTTATTAGTTTTTATGGCAACAGGTTTGATGGTCCTATTTGCACAACTTTGCACTAATAAAAATGCAAAGCATATGGAACCAGAAAGCTTAATTGTTTTTTTTATTAAATCCCTTGATTTAAAGGGAACTTCAGGATGTGTGGAGCCATGTTAATTCCCTTGTTTCCCAGGATGGAACCTGGGTATAGGAAATCATTATACTCTAGCAATTTCCAGCTGCTCGAACCTCCCTTGGAGCTGGCCAGCTTGGATACAGTCACACTCCTGAAGTGAAGTCTGGAACATCTATTGTTGCATTTCATTGCTAACTGCTAGCAAGTAGCACATCAACTTATTAATGGTCAGTATATTCCTGTGTATATTACAGAGTATGTACCCAAATATGATGAATATAAAGGTCATACAAATGACTGGTTTTTTTGCCTGCCTAAGAAGTTCAGCCTCGAATAAATGACAAGCCCAACCTGTATCTCCCACCACCTTCTACAGCTCTATCTACTCAAACCAGCTCCTCAACCCCCAGCCACCTCCTTAATCTACCTGTCTACTGGATATCTAGTCTTCACTAAATTGTTGCTTTCTGCTCTGTAAGAGCACTTCTTCTTCCTTGCACTGCACCTTCATTCACAAACCCAGAAGTAGTGCAGAGGATGGGCAACAGCTCAGGGATGTTTCTTTTCAAGGAGCATCACCAGAGGCTACCCAACTCACAGGTTCCTAGCCCACAGCAATGCAAACAGCTCACTTCACTTACTTTGCATTCTTAGTGAGTTGGAACAAATCTGCTCTGTATTTCAGACCATAACTCTCGAAGCTGAAAATCTAATGGAACCAGTCCCTCAATTCTGAGCACAAACTGATAACTGAATCGTGCTTTTACAGAAGTCTTTCCTAAAACAAACCAAAAGACCAGACCACAAAACTGTGCTTATATGTGTGCTAGGAAGACATGTCAAGGTTAGAACAAAACATTGAACACATAATACGTAGTTTACACTCAAAATGAGAAAACCTCAAGAATATCAAATAAAAGCTAAGACTGATATCAGAAAGGATAACCACCAGTCCTTAAGGAATTGTAGTATGCAGAGCACAAGTTTGGGAGAAGCATTTATTCAGCAAGGCTATTTTAAAAACGTTATTGCCTTCTGGAACACAAAGTGTTTGGTATTTTCTATCTCAGTAATTTTCTTTTCAATAGGGTTTTCAATCTCCATACATGGTTACTGGCCCTGAGACAAGTGGAATGTGGTTAAACCTTTCTGGAGTTTTCTTCTAAATTATTTTTGTTACTTTTATGCTGTCTGAATGCACAGAAGTTAGATGTCATATTTTAATTATGGGATAATGGCACAAAAGACTCTTAAGATCCCATTTGATGATTAACAGCTTAATTAGAAGTCCTTCAAAGGTGATTTAAAATACAGTGCTTTTCTGGATATATAGATCAAAAATGGATGAATGCAAAGACCTAAGAGTAATTGGTTTCCAAAATGGGAGATACGTGCATTGTTCACAACCATTCAAATCCCCATTCCCTGCAAATCCCAACCACACCTCTCTAGGAACAAACACTGCCCAACCTTCATTTCAGGTTTATATAGCCTGCTAGCTTTCCATAACTTGGGGGCAAAAATCACACAAAATATGACCATAGTCTATAAAACATTTAGACTCACCAGCTATAACTACTGGTGCACGTATACTGTTTGAATGCAAGCTTCTGCTTGTGCTTCTGCAAGTAAGTACTCACATGTGTGTATGGTCTGCAGGTGTGGTTTAAATGCTTTGTAAGGGAGAGCCTTCAAACACGTAAATTCTAGTTTTTAAACAGGTAGTGGTTTATTTGGTATTCTCAAGTAATGCCACAACATTTTTGATAGCAAAATGCAATCCAACAGTTTTGCTTAGATTGGAAGAGTATGTTTGCTAAAGTCATTAATTTTATTTAGGTAATTTTGCATCATTTGTGCCAGACTGTAAGTTGTGCCAAGTTTTCTTATTTCCTGGTAGTCCTGTTTGTACAAGAAGATGGGATCTGGGTTCAGCTTTCCAGCAAGAATCTTGCATCTGAGAGAGAAGCTGCCTGCAGCACAGTACTAACCCCTGTCACCCTGCAGAGATGACACAGAAATAAATTGTACTATTAAGCACAGCAGAACAAGTGGAATTCACTTAGCCTAATTCCCTTGAACACTGAGAAGAAACAGGATTTATTTTGGAAAGGGCAGTTACTGGTTTAATCACACTTGGATTACTTTTGTGATGCCACCATACATCATGCAGCTGTTTTCATAACACAGCTACAACAACAGCAAAATACCAAAAATGCTGAAGTTTTCAAGACTGAAATGAAATGAAATACTGCTGCTAATAAGTTAACTCCCAAGTCAGTGGGCACAGAGGGGCCTGAAGAAAAATAAAAATCCAGCTTCCAGGAACATCATTCCACCTGTCTGAAGCTAAAGAATTTTCCTCCTCCATTAATTATATTTAAAATCTCTGTCTTAATATCTTGTGATAATTATAAACACTTCAGACTCATTACTGTCACCATGGGTGATAGCAGGCAGAAATCACCACAGGTGTATGACAGTGAAATCATGGGAAGCATAGAAACGTACGAAGAAAATAGTCAATTTTGAGCTTTGCAAACTTTGATTTAGGCAAATATAGTCTCAGCTAGAAGTTGTCTTTTGGGCAGCTTTCTAATGCTGTATATTCCGATCATCCTGAAACACGTTTTGCTCAAGGGGTTATTCTTCTTCTGCCACCAGAACAAGGGGGAATCCTGAATGGCTGGCAAGAAGCTTACTTTTCTTCTTGAAGAAAGGTTCCATTACAGTGGACAGCGAACTAATTCATTAGAGCCCTACTTCCTTCCCAAAAGCTAAACTAAATAGCCCAAGTCCATTTATTTTAACTGCCAAAAGAAAAAAAAAAAATAAAGTTCAAGTGCTTACAGAAGAATAACAGACCATATCCTACTTTGAACATCATAAATTGTGCCTATTTAAGCAGAGCAGAAAGAAGTATTACATCTTTCCACTGGTTAGAGAGAAGTCAGCAATTAGTAATGGATGTAAGGAGACAGAGAAACACTGAGGCCTTTGAGAATATTATTTAAAAACCACAAGAAGTTTATTAACACAAATTGATATTCTGGTACAAAATTTTGTTTTCAGTATGTTCAACTTGAGAAGGCAGATTTATATCAATGTCTGCACTTCCAGTTACAGTAAAAGCACAGGATAGTTCACATACATGCCTCTTGAAAACATATGATTTTAGTGTCAATGTATTTTAAGAACACTGACCAAACTTAAAAGCTCAGGACACAAAGCCATTCCATTTGCCCTTCTTACTCTTAAAGAACTGATTAAAGTGAGATTCATAGCTTCTAAGGACCTACTCCCAAAACCAATGAAGATGAATCCAACTTTCTGAAAAAGTCCTGATCAATATCAGCAACCTGTGTCAACTTACAAAATCTGCAGGTATCTTATGTTTCTCATTTCATAGCTCCTGCTCTAAATTAATAACTAATACAAATTATGTCAAATTCAAGACACAGTTAACATGGACATGTCATCATGAGTTCTTTCTAGGGACTTGAAAAATATTACCAGCATTATTCAATGACTGGACAAAAAGGTACTGCCTCCTCAAACTTCTACACAGAGTATTCCTGCTGCATGCAATCTTCAGGCTGCCTTTCACAACTTCCTTCAGCAACAGCACGTCCTAAATGACATAGAGACAACCTTCCCAGAGCACCAAGAGTATGGTTATTGCTTTTCTAGTTGGCAAACTGCCCACATCCTCTTTTCCCAGTCTCAACCCATCTCAAACATCTGTAACACGGAAATACTGTAAATACTATAAATGTGACCACTATTATCATTCAACTTGCAAAAACCATAACATTAAAAAATCTACCACGTAAAACCCCAAGACATGGAATTGCAACAGATTACGAGAAATGTACAATCTGCAATGCAAATTTATGCATGCCATTGGCATAATATGTTCCTTGGGCAATGTGCAGATTAGCAAACCTCCTAATTTCTATTCCTCAGAATTGTGATCTACAGCCCTCTTAAACATGCAGGTTGGCTCTCCCAAAGATGCTCCAATACCCGTAGGAAGTGGATCACCCACGCAGACTCAGGAAATTAAAAATGGCTTTTCTCTTCTTCTTGGATTGTTTTCAAGCCTTAGGAAAAGCAGGACTGTCACAGTGTTGAGTACTCCCATGCAACATAGCTTCTTCCACCCAGGAAAGAAAGGAAATGGACCAGTACAGAAGAGAAATCAACAGACAAACACTGGTTAAAGCTATCATGATGTATCATTTATTTCAAACAGGATTTTTTGCTGCATGAAGGGACGTTTTCTGACAACCTCTCTTCAAAAATTTCCCTTTCATGGGTGGTTTGAAGGACTTTTCCTATTCCTTTGAGAAGAAACTCAGTAATGATTTATGAAACTTTCTAACCAGAGGGAACACACATGAGAATCTGAGGTGACATGACTGGCAAAACACTAAAGACACAGATTAGAGAACACTAATGAATCTGTTTGGCTACTCAGAAGTCGTGGCTACTAGGATAAATGAATTAACAATTGTCCCTGCCATGATCACAGATCCTCTACTTTCCCAAAACCCCTAACTGTGTCTTTCCAAATGACACACTAACGACTGAGAACATCAACTTTTTAAGGGTCAAGAGATTTGTCAACTATGACTATGTAACCAAATTGCTGCCTGTTTTCCAACTCTTGAATTAAGGATAAAACTTTTCATGACATTCCATCTCTGTGTGCACATCACAAGTAATTTCTGTTTTAAAGCTCTCTAAACTCTGTGTACTTGAGCTTCATACAAGAATGACTACTTAGGTATTTCTGAAAGCACCAAATACTTTAGTTTTCAAATTTTAATATCGGTAAAAACTGGTTTTGAGACACTGCTGAGATCTGAAATAATGTCCTCTGTTAACCTTGACCAGTCAGTAATTTCTCAGTATTTAATCCCTACATATTCCATGTGCTTATACAGCAGATAAAAACTATAGAGTTTCAACAGTTTCTGAACAAGGCAAGGGAACTGTCTCCACTGAAGTGAGTGAACACTGGTTAACACAACACATACGCATGTTCTCACTGTAGCTTTTATCCAGTTCACTGGTTTACATCTTTAGGAGTCTGTCAAGTTTTAGTGTTCAAATACAAATTTGGGATTTGTAGAAATCACTATAGAACTAGCTCCGTTCTTATGTCAGGTATTTGCTTTAGTTGGCTTACTGAACAAGGGACCCTTTGTAGAAGGCAGCAACACTAAACTTTTTATCTGAGCTTACAGAACCTTTAATTTGGGACTTGCAACTTTACCGCATTTTGATATTTCCTTTTGTACTCATCCTAACTCCAAACACAGGGCCAAATTTTACCTTTACTTAACCCCCAGCAGTAACTCACATCTCAAACTGTAGTTAGCAGAACAAATACCCCAGGTAGCATCAAACCACCTATGTTTCAGTTAGAGAGTCACAAATACTCCAACAAGAATGAATAAACTGGGAGTCCCATGTACTTTTAATATTCATTTAAGTCTCTTATAGAAGTAGAGATCTGATGTGACAGATTACACAGGTTCTGCCAATTCTGCACATAAATAAACTGAACTTGCTGACGGTATGGGAACAGCACGATGCTCTTCTCCATGTCCAGCATTGTCAAGACAGAAGCAAAGACTGGCTGTTTCAACAAAGCTGTGCTTCCAAATAGCTGTACGTGGAGCAGCCCAGAGTCTCCTTTGGAGCACCCTGCAGTTCAAAGAATTCAGGTGCTAGTGCACTGGCTGACAGAGCAAACACAACCAAAAGTAAAAAGCACACTACCTCTAACAATAATGAAGACAAAAATTCATGTGTGCATTCACAGAAAAACAAAACACTCTTCTTGCTTCTACTGTGGCTCTAGCCTGTAAAGTGATTATGTATGAAGGAAAGAATTCAGTGTGACTTTCAGCTTTCATGAATTAGCAGAGGTTTCAAATGAAGAGGAAAAAACAAGGACCGAGTTACAGTCTGCCCAATTTGGGAGCTGTTGCCACAATAAACACGTAACTCATGACGTATGACCCATGTATATTTTCACTAGCAATCACAACAAAGAGAGCAAAAGCCCCATGCACAATTTTCCCCACTGCCATTGTGTTCTGATGCATGATTTGTACTAGTGTGTACTTAGGAGCCACACTCCTAAGCGAGCAGAGCACTCAGGCACAGAACTATTATCTCCATAAAGTTTCAATTAGCCCTTCAACTCAATTACATTGCACAAAAAAAGAATCTGGGACATAAATACAAGATGTCATGCTTCATAAAAAATATAATAATGTTATATTTTCATTTTTCCTACTGACATTTAGTTTAGTTTTGAATTCAAAATATGAAGCCAAAAATGTAAAATAAATTATCCTATGAAAGTTAACAAATTATTCCATTGTTTTTAATAGTACTGGGCAAATCCCACTGAATTAGGCATGAATTTGTCACATATGCAATAAAGAACTTAAGACTAATACACTGTTCCCATTGTAAATCTTATTTTTAGAGGCTACATGTTAACATTCTAAATTAATTCCAGGCTTAAACTAGGAATATGCAATTATTCCACAAGGGGGAGAGGGGGGGAATAAGGAAAGGTGATTGACAACTGATCTGCTTTTCTGACCATTGCTAGTTAAGATCCTTTATGAAATACTTGACTAACCTGATTGCCCTGTCTGATCAACTGCTGTATGATCAAAGGTACATTTGCACCGACTGCTCCCCACCTGCATACATCAAAACTGATGCTCAGGGGTTTGGGAAGCCATTCCACAGTTACATTGACTAGAGCCTTTGCCATCATCAGTACCGTAGCTCTCGGGGAACTGTCAGCATACACGTTACCCGAAGGTAAACACAAACTTCCCGTAACTCTACCCATTTTAAACCCTGCCACTAAATATAAATATAAACAACGTAAACCCGAGTGTTTTCATTCCTAAGAACTGCCCGTCTGCAGTTGGTGATGCCCTAGGGGGGGACCTATGTGCCGCCTCTCGAAGACTTGCAGAGGGTGCCGGGCCAAAGCAGGACCTGCCACCCTCCCGGGGAGCTGCCATGGCTCCGTGAAGACTGAACGCCCCCAGGACGGACCAGCTCTCTCCGCGGGTACCCTGCGCCTGGCCCTGCCGGGGCGGTGTGTGTCCCCGGGAGCGGCTGGCCCCAGCTGTCAGGGCTGTCCCCCGGGGGCAGCCGCCGAGCCTGGGGCATGCCCTCCGACGCCTCACGGCCCCCGCGCGAAAACCAAACCCAACCCCAACCAAGGGCACGGCAAGCAGCCCGCGGGGCTCGGCAACTTACGGCGCTGGCAGAGTCCCGGCACGGCCGCCAGCAGCCGAACCGCCCCCAGGAGGGCTCCGGGGCCGCGCTGGCACTTGGGCACGGAGACGATCCCCGCGGTGAGGCACGCCAGCAGCGGCACCCACATCATGCGCCGCGGCCGGCACCGTTCCCGCTCCCTCACCCTCTCCTCGGGGCCG